>VWYH01000674.1:677853-899066 GCA_013399365.1 Pampusana beccarii | reverse complement strand
GGGTGACCTCATTAATGTTTATAAATATGTAAAGGGTGAGTATCACGAGGATGGAGCCAGGCTCTTCTCAGTGACAATCAATGATAGGGCAAGGGGCAATGGGTACAAACTGGAACACAAGAGGTTCTGCTTAAATATGAGAGGAAACTTTTTCACAGTGAGGGTGACAGAGCACTGGAACAGGCTGCCCAGGGAGGCTGTGGAGTCTCCTTCTCTGGAGACATTCAAAACCCGCCTGGATGCCTTCCTGTGTAACCTCATCTAGGTGTCCTGCTCCGGTAGGGGGATTGGACTGGATGATCTTTTGAGGTCACTTCCAATCCCTAACATTCTGTGATTCTGTGATTATTTTTTTAACCTGCTTAGCAGTAGTAACTGTGAAGCATAAAGTTAACTTCAAAGGGTGTTTGACTCCTCAGCCAAGTCTGAAGCACAAAGATGCTGAGATGCTGCTTAATGTTCGTTTTGTGCTATCGTTGTATCATTTTTTATCACGTTTTTGTTTCAGAGGTACTACATATTTCTGACTTGCTGGATAGCTAGTTACCTGATGAGTGCTCTTGGAAGAGATGATAGTTACCCCATTTCTCAATCATGGCTGAGAAGTCACCAGGACACTTTTGTGGAGGACATTAAGCCATCTCTTCACCTCATGAAGCATTGTCCCAGCACAGGTTAGCCCCTCTCCCTTGGCATAACACAGTTGAACCACAACTATTCGCAGACATAGCCCAGTCAGTTTCTGTTGTAATTGTTGTTCTTTGATTCTTTTCACCTTTTAGAAGAGTAATGCTTATGTGCCAGAGGAACACTTTGTGCTGTGGAAGGTGCAGGGGCAGACTCAGGGTAAAAGGCATTTGATGGCCTGTGTGAGAATAAATGTAACCAGCACGGTATGGAACCCAGTACCAAGGAGATGACAGCATTTGTATTTAGCATGCTATGTCACTGATGACTTGGGGTAATTAATTTATTCCTTGTAGTGGGATAAATAACATGCACAGCAGTCAGGCAGCTGTAGGTAGCCTAGTGCTATCTTTGTTTGTGAGAATGTCCAGAGAATTGACAGGAGCAAATTGGCAACATGCTCTGTCTGGAACACACAGCAATCACAAACTCTGGAATGAGCCATTGATGCTCCCTTTTGTGGACGTGTTCTGTGTGAAAAGCAAAAACCAAAGTTCATGAGTCCCAGTCCAAGCTGATTCAGCCAATGCAGTGATTTAGTCTCCCAGAATTTGAGAGGTCCCAGACATCTCTTATCTGAGGTTTCAGCCACTTTTTAGGACTTATTTATTTGCAAGCAATGTGCCCTTGGGAAGAAGAGGTGAGCCAGGGGCCTGCTTTGTGTGTGCTGAGCAGCCATGGAACAAAAAGGAGACTCCTGCCCAAACTGCTTGCAGTAGGCCATGGATGGCAGAAGGAAGTGCTGAGATACCGCTCAGTGCGCTGAGCAGCGGGGTTATCCAGCTGCAGCCCCTCTTACAGAGTTCACACTACACTCAGAGTATAAAGATTTCCCTCTCATGCGGTTTGCCTGCAGCAGAGGCTGGAAGCCTCAGGGGAGATTTGCAAAATGGGGTCAAATTTGCTTTTCTGTCAATTAAAATTTTACGTAAGATTTGCACAGGCATGATAATAACCTTATCATTTTTGTAACCCCAACACATTTTATTTGTCTGTCTACTGAGGCTTTGTTTATCCCTTGTGCCTTTATCGCTAAGAGACTACATGGGTCCTAAGTTAGTCCAGGCATTTTCTTTTTCTTTTGAAAAGGCAAGGTGGCCTCTTGATTAAAGAAAGTTGGGAAACAGAGCTCAATGTATGTCCAGGCTTTGTTCTCTCTTTTTGACTGCTTGTTTGTCTCATTATGACATTCCAAGGCACATTTAGAAGGTGTTTATGTCACTATGTACTACTCAGCTGCATTAGTTGGCTTGTGCTGGCAGGATTTTGAGGTTCTCTGGAGTTGTGCAATAGAGCCTAAGGTGAGCATGGTATTTCACTGGTCTAACGTAGTTTGACTAATTAACTAGAGTTGCCACAGAAGCTGCTGTGATCTATTCTGACTGTGGACTGTGTCTCATGCCTGTACTTCGTTCCTGTCTGCAAATACAAGCTTGAGAATGAAGGGGAAGGATAACCTGGCCCAAATAGCAGTAACTGTGCCACTTTTGCAAGTAACCTCCTGTAGCCATCCCCTTGGTTTGGTGTCACTTCAGTGGCATTGCATTCCTTGCATGGCTGGAAGGCCAGGACATCTTAGCAGAGCCTCAGCAATGGGAAACAATAAACACTGTTGGCTGGGGTGACCCTTCTGCCAAGTGGAGGTATCCAGAACAGCGAGCTGGCTGCTGGCCATGGGGGCCTTGTTTCTCAGGGAACTGGAGCCGTCTGTCCTGCAAGGGGTTTGGAGCAGCTCAGTGTGGTCGGCTGCCACAGGGCACTGAATATTCACTGGTGGCCTCCCCACCCATGTGGGCCGTGTGCCAGAAACAGGACAGCAGGGAGGCAGGAGAAGGAGGCACTGCCACTGTAGTGAAGAAACAAAATCATGTCAAAGATTGGCCAGGGAACCAGGCTGGGTCATAGCAGGTGCCTCATCACGAGAAATAAAAGAGTTGAGGTGGAAAGGAGGAGTGCAGAGAAACAGCAGTAGCGATTTAGGATTTTCTGCCGCTCAAAAAAGTGAGTCTGAGCTAGAGGTGCTCCAGGCAGCAGCAGAGCGGGGGATAGCACCCCAAAAAGCTGATGCCCACGCTAATACTGTTCCCATAAACATCACTCCCTTTGCACACTGCTGAATTTTTATGATGCAATGACAAAAATAATCAGGGAGATAAGTGATCGTGCCAGGTTACAAGGGTTCATTAGACTGAAAAATGTCTGATGAAGTTTACTTCCTAAGACTGACCCAAAGGATCATTGATTTGTAGTAGCATTAACCACTGACAAAAAGTGTAAACAAGAGTTTGCTTAATGTGTTTGAGTTTAATAATGTAAATGGTAATAGAAAATTACTTCCAGCACTGACTACTTTCAGTGTTTCAATGGAAAAGCATTTAAAATACTGGAAATGTAATTATTGAAGGTGATTGTAGTTTTGGCTTCAGATAAATTGTTTTTCTTCCAAATATAGCACTCTTCACTGCAATGAGATTATTCATAACTTACGTATTGCACTTGACTTAATTGGCATATGGTGTAAACTAACTCCTCTCAAAACACATGATTTATGTCTTTTCCTCTAACTGATCTATTAAATGCAGCCTTGTTTTGTGTTGATTTTTGCCAATTTAGGCAAAGTGATTTCAGTTTGCACTGTCCTGGCTTCTCCTTATCTGATCACTGCCTTGCCTTTTATTATTCCACAATTGCAGCTATGTCGGGATGTGTGATAAAGATTATTGAAACTATAATGCCAGCTTCTTGAAATCAGAAAATGAAATGTGTAATAATTTCATTCATCAAAATAATGTACTTGATTCTGAGACTTTTTATAGAATGCTCAATGTGCTGATTTTAAGCATTTAGAAAAGCAAGAGTTTGTTTTTTCTGAATTGAGCAAGCTGGGATTTCGAAACAAAAATCAGCTTCTTATTGAGCAGTAGGAATTAGTACATTAAAAACATCTCCTATTCAATACTTCAAGGAATGCATTAGAATATTCTGTTTTTAAGACCCATTTATGTTATAATAAAAGGGTTATATCAGAGAAAGGCCAAGGTGCCTTCTTGGCTTCCTCTGTTTCAGATGGATGAAAAAAAAAGAAAAAAAAAAAATCTACTGGGGAAAAGACCATGTAAAGAAGGAAGGATTCTGATCTGTTATTATTGTTAGGAAAATATGTTTTACATAGGCTAATCAAGATTTCTAAGCTCTTTGAAGTTAAATGTGAAGCCCGGTAGTGCTGGGAATGAAAGCCTAACTAAGAGATGCAATGAGTGTGTATGTTTGTGTGTAGATAGCTACAGAGAGATCTATATCTGGTTTTGTATCTCAGATAGGGACTGGCTTTTTTGTACCTGTCTTTAAAGCATCATGATCAAGTGGTGGAAGGCAACTATTTGCCTTTCCCATTATCATTTTTTCCTGACTTGGTGCAGTGTGTACCCAGGGAAGGGGTAAGGCTGGCAGCTCTACTTCCTCCCTGGAAATAAATGACTGTGGGTGAAATCAAGAGACCTAGAAGATTGTGAATGGTAGGGAAAGGTGAACAGGAGGCTGTTTTGGCTTCTAATACAAGCTGTAGGAGCATGAAACAGGATGAGCTGACAACACATTCAGAACAGGCAAAGGAAATACTTCTTTGAGCAGTGATCCACAGAACTCGCTGCAGGCTGCTGTAGGGGCTAAATGCTTGTTGAGGTTGAAACCAGGAGTGGAGAAATTGATGTCAGAAAAATCTTTGGATGGTGTTGTCTTTGATCCTTAAATCGCAGGGAGGCTTAATTATACCTCCTTGCCCTGTCTATCTCTTCTTCTCTGTTCATCTCCTGCTGGCCACTGTAGCAGCGAGGGGGCACTGGCTTAAATGGGTCTGTGGTCTGAACCAACACAGCAGTTTCTGCATGTGCTGTGTGTGCTGCCAAGAGATGGTTGCAGGCAGTGTGTAACTGGTTAGATACACACATCAGGGCTTGGTGAACCACTGAAGTCTTTAGCAAATCTGTTTTGTGTCAGTGGTAGCTGTTGTCTGTCTTCTCAGTTTTTCTTACAAAAGACACTTGGAGCTTTTGGCCAGTTCTGATTTTTCCTGTGACTTCACTCCTACCTATAATTATTTGGATGCTGCTACTCCCAGAGCTGAAGACTTTTCTAGCCTCACCCAAGCCCTGTGAAGGAAGCACACAAAGACCAGAAGCATGATGGGCCTCTCAAAGCTGATTAGCACTAAAGGCAAGAGACTCACTGGCTGCGGTTCTTTCTGAGCAAGGCTGTTGCTTTTGGCTGGCTGGCTGGCAGCAGTGTCTTGGATCACAGGTTTGTTGTGTTTTGCTGGGCAATCATTTTGCTTTCTAAACCAGCTCACATTAGTCACATATCAGCCTCTGTCTCTTCCAGCCACCCCAGCACATCTCTAGGCTGGTCCTCCTGCTCCCCAGGTGCAGGTGTTCAGGTTTGCCATGGTGTCATTTCAGATTGGTTGCAATGGGAGAGAATGTCCTTGCAAAGAGGGTCAGGCACACAGCACAATTTCCCCAGCTTTCTGTTACTGCTAAGTTGAACACTGGGTTGTTTTGGTGTGGTTTTTTTGTACTAATGTAGCTAACTAATGTTTGCTTTGATTCCCTGTGTGATACCTTAGCCTGAAAGAGAAAATCTTGTTGGTTTTCATTTTATTTTATGTGCAGGTATCCACAAACAACTACTGCAATCACGTTTAACATTTGGAGCTTAAGAACTTATCCCAGCAGTTAAACATGCCTTTAACTTCGGGGAGAGAAACGTGTTTAGAGACCTCAACATTGATTAGTAAAAAAACCCCTCCTTCTCTCCCCAGCTAATCAGAGAAAAATAGAGTATTTTTCTAGTATTTCTTGTGAGGCTCTTCTGTAAGAGGAAATTTCAGATTGTCCTCAGTTTCTTCTAATGCTCTGTGTGGTTACTATAAAGACAAAACCCTCTTATTTTTTCTTTTTTTTATTTTAAATTCTACTGTGAGTGAACAATAGCAAGGAAAGTAAGGAAGGCCTTAAAAAACCTAGACAAAGCAGAAGGGTGGCCGGGAAATGTAAGGAAGGCAGCTGCCACTTCAAGGGTAAGGCACTGAGGAAAGCTTACATCCCTTGAACGGTGTTTGCAGAGACCAGTGCAGCCTAGGCTCTCTGAAGTGTCCTGGCTACTCTTACTGATCTCTGGACACCAGCAGTTCCAGTGCCACATAAACTTTTCAGAGCGCCAAAACTGCTGCCTTTCACAAAGACACAGGCTGGCTGTCCCTGTGCTGTATGTAACCCAAAGTTAAGGTCTGTTTTGAATGGTGGCCAAATCCAAACCTCAAACAGTTCCAACATCTGAGCGCCTGAACACTTGATGCAGGTGAGCAGTGGGAAACAGTGCGAGGTGCCTGTGTGAACTTGGAAAGGGACTGTGTTGCTTCAAAGACTGAGCCTGTCATGGTCAGAGTGGTGGTGACTGTGGGGCTAGGGGTGGCTGTCGGAAGTGTGGAAAAAAACCCTTGGCATGCTTCACCTGCCTCTCCAGCTCTGTGCTCATCTTGTTTTTCCATTGAAGGTTGTTTCTTGCCCATGGCCTTTCCTATGGGTCACCACTAATTCAGCCACCACCTCCTGCTCATGAGGGCAGGCTGAGAGGCCTCTAGGTTGCCTGGCTTAGATGCATCATCACAGTGAGTCCCACTCCCTGGAAGAAGGGCGTTAGCAGTGTTGGCTCAGTGAGCCGTGAGGAGATGGTGGTGCATACACAGAATGTGATGCTGTCTGTGCTCAATAGTCAGAGGTGAAATAAAAACCTGGGCTCCTCGTTTCTCTTATCTCTGCCCCAGTTACCATAGCGCGTATCCTTCTGCTTTCTGAAGCAGACATGAGCTTACCCTCCTGCACTGCCTGACCACCAGATCAATGCAAATGCCATGACTTCAGCACTTGCAACCACTTTATAAGCATCGGACAGCTGCTGTAATGCTTGCAACACTCATGATGTCACTGCTGGGTTTAAGCCAGTGGTCTATTTTATGATTAGAGATTTTGTTTTTCACTGGAACAACTTCAAGGCTTTTTCATCACTAGCTCATGTTTATTCCTTGCACCAGTGAAGTGCAGAATGTGAGGAGAAAATGGGTAAGTGGGAAAAACAGAGGAGTCCATGGCAGAGACTGAGAGCACTGCCTGTCTAACCAGTCCTCAGCAAAGCTCATCTCACGAAAACTCAGAAGCTTGCTGAGTTTTCTTCTGGATATGGGAAGACGCCAAATGAGTGAGAGGGCTGGGGCTCTCCTCCCCTTCCGCAGCACACATAGATCGTGCCTTCCCCCCACTCGGCTCTTCCGTGGGGCCATCTGCATCTCGAGGGACAGAACGGAGCAGCTCGCGAACACAATAAACATTACTCTCTCTGGGTTAGTTTTTACATTTCTGTGTTTTATTTCTTTTGTTTGAAATGACCTGTACCACAAGAATACATTTTATTTAACAGGTTTATCTTTTTTTTTTCTTTTTTTTCTTTTTNTTTTTTTTCTTTTTTTTTTTTTTTAGGAGCAGATAATAGTTAAGTAGATACTGTTTATTTCACTGACTGTCTATAACTCCCTGCATCATTCTCACAGCCTCTGTATCTCTGGCTTCTCCACATAACCCAGCCACAAGGACAACAGAATGGCCTTTGGCCAGACAATTGATCTAGCTTGTGGATACAAAGTGGAAGCTCTTTTTCTCAGCTCTGATTTGTATTGAAAGCTCAAAAAGTTACATTCTAGGGTCTTTCTCAATGACTTTCCCCTCTAATAGCTGCTTACATGTTTCTGGTGCAACATGTTTTATTTTATATATTTGTAATAGGTTAAAAAAAAAAAAAAGATGACTTAGCTTACAAAGAGAAAAATAATGCCCCCTTAGCATGAGCAATACTGCAAAACTGATTGTTGTGAGGGAGTTTCTTGTAGCTTCACAGTTTTGCTGCGAGGTGTAATGCTCAAGTTTCCCCAGAAACCTAATTCTGTGTGGTATTTTACCTTTTCTTTTAATTGATCCCCATGAAATTTGTTCTGTTTTACAGGCCAGACACTGCTGTTCCCAGAGAAGAATGTGCCCGAAACAGAGGAGCCGGTCACTTGGGAAGACTTGCCTTTTGTAGCAGTTGACAGGTACGCGGTTTCCGTTATCAGCACATGCAAATCGGGGGCTGGAGCTGCTTTTACCATGGTTGCTGGACATAGGCTTCATGCTTATCCACTGTCACTGATACACTTACCTCTACCGCTTTGCTTTGCTTTGCTTTAAGTCGTAGAGCTCATTCCTGTCCCAAGGCTCAAGCTCCATCATCTTTTGCCCCATGCAGAAGGATAGCTGTGTGGTGCTGACTCTGTGACTCCTATATTACAAATGAACGGCATAAAGAGCACTGACCCAGACCTCATTTCCTAGTTTATGTCAACTTCCACATCCCAGACCTTTTTGTAAGAGACTCTGAGAATTCAAAGACCTAAGTGGTTGCTGAAGTTCCACTTCCTACTTCGAAGTGCACTGAGATGAATACAGTAAGATGTTACCCTTCTCTGCAAGCCCAGCTCACTGCACAGCTGGACACGCTCCTCAGTTGTGGCAGCCTTGTAATGCACAGCAGATCAGAATAACTGTGAAGCCATGTGTGTGATTCCTGCACTGGTCTGAAGGGCCCAAGAGACCTGACCTGGTTCCTGATATAAGATGGTACAAGCCTTTTCAGGGTTAAATCTAGACAGGTGTTTCTGCCCCAGTTCCTGGGGAAGAGTTTGCATTCCTTGCTTAAAGAGATTAATATATGCTAATTACTGTCTGGTTCAGTTCCCATCCTATTTCAGAAAACATGCAAACATTTCCAGGCATATTATCTTCAAGCAATGCGGGATATCCAGATGGGCTCCAAGGTTATGTAGCTGCAATGGAGAAAGAGGGTGCTGGAGAAAATACATTTGGTAGCTTTATATTGTTCTGCCAAGGCAGGAGTTGCCTCTGTACCATAGCCCTACTCTAAATAGCCAGCAATCTCTGGGGGCTAGAAGCTAACTCAGCAGCTCTCCATGATCATGTTTTCCCTGTCTGTTCTGGAAAGCAGGCCTGAGTCCAAATATGAAAAAGGTGGGACAGCCTTTTTTTATTTTTTCCTAATAAGTGACCTTTCCAGCCAGGTCCCAACAGAGTAAGAATTGCTTGTTTTTTTCAGCCCATTTTGGGCAGCTACCTTTGCATAGCAGGTCAGGACACAATATGCTGTGGATGAGCTGGATGGGGCCTGGCAGGGAAGCAACACTGATTGGTGATTGAGTCAAACTCACAGGTGAGAATGCAGCCCAGCACATTTGTGAGAGCATTTATGCCACAGCTAGGAAGAGTTGCCAGGGTGCGGCGTATGGCAAGCTGGCTCTATAGCAGTGGTGTGCATTTCACTTTGGTCCCTCTCAGTCACAGATGGGTACAGGGATCACGAGCACAACCAAAAGCCTCTTGTCTCCTCAGCTGCCTCTGGGGAGAGAAGCACAAGGCCACAGTGTAATTGCTACTGCTGTGAACATGGAAACAGTCCCAGCTCCCATGTGCCTTCTGCCTCGTGGGTCTCTGTTGGTTTACTAATGTGCCTGAAGCAAGACTGAATTACTTTATCAAGTGAGTACAAAATGTGTGAGAGCAGCTACGACTATGTTGTGTAGGGAAAACTCAGAGGAGATGGAACTGAACTAACTTAAGTACCAGGGGCAGGCTGGTTGTAAGAGCTGAGAGTCCAGCACCAGCTAGTGCCCCCAGTCTCTGCATGAGGCTGGGCCTTGTTCTGCAGCACTGACAGCCCTGCTGTGACACATTCTGCTCCAGCAGAAAACAAGCACCCAGTGTCTCCCTGATCACATGCCTCAACCCTCATTTGGAAGGCTTCCTACTAGGGCAAGTTACTGTCACACCACATTTCTTCTGGGCTAGCCAGGAAGGGATGGAAGCTTGAGGGGAACAGAGGCAGCAGAGCTGGTCATATCTTGCACGTAGAAGTTTTTCTCATCTCTACTGCCATGCCACTAGCCACAAAACAGACAATACATTCAGGTTTCATCAGCTCAGGCTGGCTCAAAACTAAGTAACCTAGAAAATAAAATCTCAGAGAATGCCAACAGCCAGTTTTGTTAGTCACGCACATTCCCTCTGGCTACTGGGAATGCAGCAGTTGTGGCTTAGGCAGCAGATCTAAACCAGGGCTTGGAGACAACAGGAACCTAGTTACATGAGAAAAGTGAATTAACATTCCCCCACTTCTTCTCCCACCACCTCAAGGTCAGGTATTTGCTTTTCCATCAGCAGGACAACCTCTTAACAGGCCCACGTACAATCTATGCTAGCTGTTTTGCTGTTGCTGAGGATAACAGGATGAGGCATGGGAAGACAGTATTCGTGTTATTGAGGGTTTCATGCTAACCTCTAATTTATTTCCCTAGGCTGCCACAAAAAGCAATCTCTGAGGCTGAAAAGCTGCCTCTTCCAGAAAGCAGTGCCCTTGATTCCTAACTAGCATTTGGCAATGAACCTAAGTCCCTGTGGAGTGAAAGTGCTATCACTTTAATGAAGCCTAGGAAAGCCCTGGTTTGGGGTGCATTTATACTTGGGCAGTAACCATGCAGACAAAGCCTTGTGTTCTCTGCCACAAGAACAAGTGGGGAATGGCACTCAGCTGAGCTGAAGAGGCAGGTTTGATACACTGTGGGGTGAAAAGTGTGGAAGAATTGTAGTTAGCACCACATAGGAGAGGATGCAGAGATTATCAAGTCAACCCAGCACTGAAGCATAATATTGGGATCTTTTCTCTTTTTCTTGGCATCTGGGAAAGGAGATGTGCATTCTCTCAGGGACATACATCCTACCTCTTCAGGGCCCTGCGGGGATTGTACATGGGAGGGACTAGCCAGGCGTAAAGACACACTGTACAAGGGCGCAGAATATCTTACACAGTTAGGAGCATCTTTCCCGGTAAGAAGTGGGGCCTGTATGTACAAGTGTTCGCTGTCACTAGAGGAGCCTGGGAGGCAGCCGTTTTGATCAGGAGAGGTCCAGCAGCGCTCTTCTCCGAAGGAGCATCTGCTCTATGTTTAGAGACAGAAAAGTGACAAAAAGAAGGACCCTGGCTGCTTTCCTATCTGACCCCTCATAACATCAACAGATAAATTTTATATTGACTCTACTTCTCTTCCTGCTTCTGTCCCCACTCCCCCTCCAGCACTGGCGGAGGGAGCTGGGGAGCAGGCGGCCTGGACAGTGCTGAGAGCATCACTGCTCAGAGGGGCTGAGCCCTGATGACCGCCTCAACAAGTGCAAGAGCATATTCTGTTATTTCCGACAGAGAAAACAAACGAAAAAAAGAGAAACAGGTGACTGATTAAAAGAGTTTCCCCCCTCCTGTACATGAGATTCTGCAGTCACGCCGACAGAGAGACATTAAATAATTCTTCCATAATAAATGATTGGAGATAAAAGCCGGCGGTGGCTGCTGCTGCTGTTTGGATTGCTCCATTGTCTGCATCTTTGTTTCTAGTTTGTTCCCTGGCCACTGTCGGCTGGCGCTGGGGCTGTCAGACCTTTGCCTCTAGCATTTCTAGGAAGAGTTTATGCATGGGAACCTTGCCCTGCAGTTTGATGCTGTAGAAGTGCTGCACAGCTTTGGCGGCCGTCTGCCGCAGGAGGGGCAAGGTCAGGAGCAGCTTGCCTGCTCGCCGGGGCTCCTCGTTGCGCTGACTCAGCTCGTAGTCCTGCAGGGCTTCGTGGAGAAGGTCCTGGAGTTTCTGCACTGCATCCATGTCCTCTATGTGCATGGAGTCTGGGGGAAGGGAGAAAAGACAGCAAAGAGGCAAGTCAAACAGGAGGAAGGAAATCCTTTATCATCCTGAAGCCAAAGATGCTTTCTTTCCATTTTTTGTTTTGTCACTGCTTTTTTAGGGGGAGTGGGTGGAGTTGGGCACAGGGGGTAGCAGGTTTTTTAATTGTTTTGTTTCTTAAAGGGGAAAAAAAAATCCACCTTGCCGGCAGGTGTTGCTGCTGCTGCTGTGAAGTTCAGCGTCAGCTCAACTAGTTGGCCCTAGCAGTGCAGGGATGATAAGGCTGCCAGGGACAGGTGACACATTGTGCCCTGCGTGCTGCCCATTTTGTCAGCCACCCCAAGGCTGTGCAGGGGTCAGCCGGGGGCCTTTGTGACTTACACATTCACTTGCCCTCCATGCTCCTTATGGAGAGAGTCACCCTGCAAGGGGCAGCAGCTGCTGTGCTGCCGCTTGGGAGCAATCTCATTAAGAATAATTAACACTGCTATAGCGCTTCATCTGTCTAAACTGCCTAATTGCCATGCAGCTGCTCAGGGTGTCAGCAAGACAGAAAAGCCCCAGTAGGTCACAACCAGTGTGCCCAGGGGTGTTGCCAGCCCCACCTTTGTGCACATGCCCCTGTTTTCAGAGGCTACCAGCAGCTGCTCAGAGAGCTCCTGCTTCGGGAAAGGAAACCTGCACCTCCTGCCTGGCCTCTTCCCTTAGGCTGCCAGTTAGGTTTCTACAAGCTGCCAGAGGGGCGAGCAGGGACAGCACAGCTCCTTGGTGTGTCCCTGAGGCAAAGGTAGCTGGTAGTGATACAGTCCAGGGTCAAACTGGGGAATGCGAGTTGAACACAGGCTGCTAAACTTGTGGGTGACAGAGGGCAGCACCAAAGAGCAGAGAGGTTGGATTAGAGAAGCTAACCAGGCACAGCATCACTGGAGGTTTTTTTCCTCCTTTTCATCTTGCTGATACTTGCTTCTTTCTTACAACCCTGACAGAGCTCCCGTGTCTTCATTGTTCAGAGACTTTTAATCGATACTAAACCCATTGATAAAGATTCCTGCCACAGGGCAATGAATCCAGAAGCAGCAGTGAACTGACACATGTGGTTGCACCGTTGGCCACTACAGCTGGGCTTTGCAGTGTGGCAGAGCTCTGGCTCAGCCCACACACATACAACACAAACGTGAGGACGTGGGTTCCTCGGTGTGACAGCAGTGAAGGGGAGGAAAGCTGGCTGAAGCTCCAAAATCACCCTAGAAATGTGCGTCATCTCTATGGAGAGCGCAACACAAATTAGAGACTCTGAATTTCATAAGATACAAGTACAGGAAATGCTATTTATGATGCATGACTGATAAAGTGTTACAACAGTTGTGAAAATATTATGTCTAGCAAGAAAGCTGATTAAGAAGCTGTTTAGAAGGAATGCACTAATTAGAGGAGATTAAAGGGTTGTATTTCTGATAAGTTACTGAGGAAGGATTGTTCTTGCTGCATTTGCTTTTTGTATTCAAGAGACCAGGCAAGGAAGCCCACAGAGAAGGGTTGGTAGGTCATCATAATGACCTGAGCTAGTCACAAAGGTCGATTCTGAAAAGTAGGGAGGGAGAAGCATGTTGGCAAGTCAGTCTGGCAACTTCTCCCAGCCAAGTAGCACCTCTGGAAAATTTCCATGCACCACCCGGGAGAAGTGAGTGGGATCTGTTTCCTGCCAAGTTGCAAAGGTCATTTTGGAGACTGGAAGCATCAAGAGCTGGAGCTTGGAGAGAAATGTCCTCTGGCCTATCTGTTTAATGTCCTGGCTAGGGGCACAATGGGGAGAAGTAATCACAGCCCGAGTTTGCATCCCAGCAGGTGCTAGAAGCAACAGGCAATGAGCCGTGCTTCAGGTCAAAGTGGGTGCTCTGGTTTTGGGTACAGATGCTGCTGTACAGTAAACAGAATCCCAAACCTGTGCCCTTCTGCTACCTGACCTGTGTAAGGTGATGAGACTTAACAGCACTAACTAACTAGACATACACAGGGAGAGAACTGGAGAAATAAAGATCAAAGCCTGCCCCACACCCCTACTCTTTGCAGAAAGAAGCTTAAAATTGGCAGCTGACTGCAAAAAAAATAAAATAACATTGCAGGATTAATTTCCTTGCAATCCATCAGTGAGCTGGTGTCAATGGCATTGATAAACTGTTAATTACAAAATCAATAGCTATGAATTTTTACAGCTGTCAGAGCAGTGGGGTGGAGGGAGGCTGCCTGACCAAGTCTCTGAGGGTCAGCTGGCCTGGAAGTCAGGCTTTGTGTCAGAAGCCCTTCTCCAGCACTGCTGGCATGGGGTTCAGGGCGAGTGTGAGGATGAACAAGGCTCACTGCCTCTTCACCTCAACTCTTTTCTAGCAGCTTCTGGCAGGAGCAGCAGGGACCTCACAGGACCCCTAAGTACAGAATTTGCTATACATCCTCATATTAAATCCAGACCTTCTCCACCTCAGCACTAAAGTGCCTTGGGCAAAAAAAGGGGATATAAGGTTTGGCCAGTCTGGGATGTCCTTAACCCAACATGTGCTGTATGCTGGTCTGGAGGGCTCTTGAATGCACAGATCAATCAATTTGTATTCTTGGGGAAGGCGGACCTAGGAATGCCTAAGAAAGGCTCCAAAGGGTAACGAGTCTACAGCACCCCTATTCCGTGAAAAATTAAGCAATCATATTGTTGGGACTTGCCTGCTCCTCTGGGCATTAAGAATTCATTTCTCAGCTCTCTAAAATGCCCTTACTAAAGACAGAGTTCGCTTGAATATCTTTGCCAGTCCCAGCAGGTGTGTCCTTGGTGCGTTACACTGAGGACTCAGATATCAGCCACAGCTCTGCCAAGGTCAGCCTATTGTCAGCTTCTCCTCTAGTGAATAGTGAGTGAGCTCCCACTTCTGGCTACGTTTGTTTTAATTCCTAGAAACAAAGGGCCAACATACACAGGACTGCATGGAAGAGAGGAAAGTCCCTAGAAGCTGGGTTGCATGAGTAATTACACCCAGCAGGGAGAGGGGAAATTCAGGAATCTATGTGTATGTGAGGCAAGGCAGAAAGCAGGTCTTGGCAGCACAGGTGCTAATGTCAGTGTTCAGCTTCAAACTGAGTCTCTGACCCAAGGGAGCTGAGGCCCGGCCCAGAGGCCGTCTGGATTCCTACTGTTTTAGGCATCAGCTGTTTGCATGCACGTACATACATGCAGGCTCTGCAAGTTTCCTCCATGTCAAAAATACACTAAGAAAAAGAATTTCTGTTAAAAGAAGGTGAAGGTTGAATATGAAGGTTACATTAGAAAAATACGCTTGCCCTAGTCTAACTTCCTTATGTGCGTGTTGTGAGAGGCTTTAATTGCATGAAGAAGAAGATCTCGTGCGTTACTTTCATATGTTTCACTATGCATAACAAGGCAGGATTTTTGTGGATTACGCTCCTACATAGCTGCACTTCTATCTGCACTAGGAGAAACCAGTGAAGTCAGAATGACTTTTCCCATCCAGCTGAGAACATGCACTGGCCTGTGCCTCCTGACCCTTACCTTGCGATCTTTACTTCAGAGTGCTAGAAGCAGAACCCCAAAGCAGCTGATGAGTGTTAGTTGTTCTGCTCTGCCTTTGCGCAGTGTTTCTCCATTCCTGACACAGACTGTCCCATAAGGCTCAGCCTGGGCTTAGTCCTGACAGCACAGTGAGCAACATCAGCAGAGAATGGTTCTGTTGCACTGTGAGGAACTTCACAGCACCAAGGGTCAGGTCCTGCAGTGTTTCTGCTCATAGCATGGGCCAGATAAATGTCCTGGTGTGGCACTTATCCTGTCACCCTGTCACAACTACTGCCTTAGCACTTCAGCCTCTCTGAGGAGCCCTTCTCCCTGTTTAATCCTGTGACCTTCCTGGTAGACAGGAGGCAGGTTCTTTAACAAGAGTTGATTACATTGCCAAAAGCCACCGTCCCACAGTCGAGAGAAACCAGCCTTGGCCATCTGCCCATCCTGGTTCAGTGGCAAAGTGAAGGCAGCAATTAGAGCTAAAAAAGCAATATATGAGAAATTGAAAAAGGGACCTAGATAGCAATTTATATGAATCAGAAGTTATGAAGTGTAGAAAATCGATAAGGGAAGTGAAGGACATTGGAGGAAAATCCATGTCTGGGAGGGCTAAGGACAATAAAGAAGTTTTATAAATATTTAAGAAATAGAAGAAAATAAGAAAAATGACCATTTGTAGGGGGGCTCTTTCCACCTGGAGATGATGAAACTATTAATAGTGGTGCAGGGGAGACAGAACTCCTCAGTGAGTGTTTCTGTCCTGTTTAGAAAACAAGAAGCATTATGTACTTGTATTATATTAAGATGATACAGACTTCTGTTGTTTAGGCAAGACGACACTAAAAATCTGTTAGGGACAAATTTCACAGAAATCACCAGAGCTGGACAGCTTGGCTTTAAGAGTTCTAAAATTGCTGGCTGAGGCCCATCTAGGGCAGATTAATGATTAACAAGCCTTGGTATTTTTGAGCAATTCAAGATGACTGGAAAAGTCCTAATGATGCACGCATTTTCCTAGGTCTTATCTGACAATTTCCATGTTAGCCTGATGTGAATCAGGGAAAAATAAAGGAAATAAAAATGTGGCTTTCAATTAAGACTTATAAGATGGTAATTAAAAGACGTGTAGATGTGGCACATAAGGATATGGTTTAGTAGTGGACTTGGCAGTGCTAGATTAACGGTTGGACTTGATGATCTTAAGGGTCTTTTCCAACTTAAATGATTCTCTGGTTCTACTGCCAGTCAACATGATACTTTGGAATAGAGGTCTTGTCAAACAAACCTGATTTCATTCTCTGATGAGATTACAAGTTTGGTTGATAAAGTTAACTGCATAGATGTAATAGACTTAGGCTTTTATAAGGCACTTGGCTTAGCACCACAGGACATTCTCATTAAAAAATTAGCACTATGCAATATCAATAAAGCACACTTTCAATTGATTAGTAACTGGCTAGATGACAGATCTCAAAGTAGCTATCAGTGTTGAATCATCCCTGAAGGAGGAGTTTTCTACTGGAAATCCACTGGGATCAGTAAAAAACCAGATGCTACTCAACATTTTTATCAATGAGCTGTAAGTAGTTTCTTTTTTTTTGTTTTTCATTTGCTGCTGCTGCTAAGAAGTATAGATGGCAAAGAGGAACAGATTCGTGTAAAATGGGCAGCCTCACAGCATTCTGAAGCACTTGCTTACTCTTGAAGTAATACATCTATAGCCATGTAATGCAACTATGGAACAAGAACTTCATCGTGTCAAGCTGTCAAGTGCAAAAAGACCTGGGGTCAAAGGACACAGCTCAACAAAGACCAGTATCTGGAGGCTGAACTCAGGCAAACTGACCTTAAAGATACAGTGTCTTTTATTTATTTTTTTTTAAATGAGAGAATGATTAGTTATTAGAGTCAGCTACCACAAAATATGTAGATTCCCTGTCTTTTAATCCCTTCAGCTTCACACAGGGTGTCTTTCTGGAAGGCAGCTTTAGCCAAACACATATATTACAGTCACTACTGGACTGCAAGGGTGAATTCTATGACCTGCACGATGCAGCTCAGCAAGGAGATCTGGTGTGAAACAATGAGACTCAAGGGACGTAGAGGGAGCCCTTGCCACACAGTAGCTTTAGCAGTTTCCCTTTTGGAAGGGACTCCTGAGCAAATATGTGTCTGGCTTTTGTACAGCATCAGTGCAGCACGCAGCACCTGCTGAACTGAGGGCTGTGGCCCTTCCCAGACTGAGACAGAAGCCACTGGGCTGAGGGCTCTGGCCTTTCTCATCTTCCTCACAAGAAGAAACAGAAAAGGCAACATCAGGCTTCTGCCTGCATGTCTTACCCTCTGCTGTACCGATCCACACTGTCTCCCAGTTAAAGAGGGATTCAGGTCTGTGATCACTGAATACCTCCAGGACAGGACTAGGCAGCCCCAACCCCACAGCTTTTTGTGGGATTTGAAACTGGGACCAGGGTTTCCTTGTTTCTGTAACTGAGCAACACTACTAAGGTGGGATGCAGATATGGCTCACATTGCCTTTTCTTAAGGCACTGGAGTTAGCTTACTTTCTTTTGCCTTTCTTTTACCACCAGAAATCAGCCCACTCCCACCTGGTTCCACTCCCTAGGACAGGGCCAAAGCACAGTTGCAGTTCTAGCAGCAGCAAGGCTCTTTTCTCCCTGCTCTCCAGCTTAGGTCCTACTCTGTGGACTAAGAGGAGCTTTGAGGATGCTGCATGACACAGGCAGAGCACAGGTTCGGGCAGTAGGCCCTAGTTTCCTTCCAAGCCAGATAAAAGCGTGGGCCTTGACTCCCTGATCACGAGGCTGGCTGGGCCAGGGCTGTACCTGAGTTGGCGAGGGCCAAAGCTTTGAGCGTGACAAACTCCTCCTTTTCGACCTTGAGCTTCTTGTAGCGGCGCACCAGTTGTAGGATAGCCAGATAGAGCTCCAGCAGCCCCGTCAGACGAGAGTGCTCTTCATCCATGATGTAGTCCTCAGCATAGACTAGCTTGTCCTCATATGGCAGGGAGCGGTACACAATGCCGAGGATGAGGATTTCCATCCAGGCGCTCTGCAGGAGGCTCATCTGGTCCCCAAGGGAGAGGTTGGAGAACCCTGACAGAGTGAAAGACAAGCAAGGTCAAACAGGTGTGCAGCAAAGCCTCTAGGAGCCTGGGGTCTTTGGTTTACCTGGGACTCTTCCCCATTGGCCTGCTGCTTTCATGAAAAAAAGCAAAGCTTACTAAAGGGACCCTGTCTCTGTGGCAATCAGCACACGTGGCCTTTACCCTTCTCTTTGCTCCCACGCCCACCCACAGCTTCAGACAGGAGTTCCGATGCTCGGATCACATTTATGGCAACTCAAGGTTAATGACAACTTCTTTTCAATGATTTCTGCTTTTTCTATAGCAGCAACTGTTTTGTACCACATCATCCTACTCACTGTTCCTCTGTAGATTGGTATTGAAGGCTATTTAGTCTTCCCCATCTGACCAGAGAGCAGAGAAGAGCTCTTGATGGCAGAAAAGAAGGATTCTGATGGGACTGGAGGGAATGACATAGGCCTGAATTACAAGCATAGCACAATCTCTAATTTTGGCCAACATGAGAAAAGGTCCTGCCACAACAGAGCACTGAAATGTATTCAAAAGCTGAATGCATTTGTGAACAGAATCCTCTTCTATTCCTTAGCACTCTCTGAGCTCCACACCATCAGCTTTCTGCACCTGACGGCCAACAGCCCTACTCAGCATTCAAATATACCTTAATGGTGTCACACAAGTACCTATATCACAGCCAAACCCGACAGCAATGGAACCAGCACACAGCAGTGAACCAAGTCGTTCTCCTCAAATACAGAAAGAGCAATCACCATCTGGAGATGGACCCTGACAGCCTCAGAGCCCACTTGAGAAAGTGGAGAGGCCAAACACAGAAGCACTCTCTGCTCTGAGGGGAGAAAAACAGAGGTGCATAGGAAGGAAAGCTGTGTCTGTTATGTCCTCTGTACCAGGGACCCTTGAAGGCCAGACCATGAAAGATCCTGAGAGACAGGCACTGTGCGACAGCCATTACAGACAGGGATGCCAAGCACAGTGTGTTGGTCCCACCTAGGCAGCTCCTGCCCACCACTGACAGGCAGGGACTGTGCTTTTTGGCAGTTCCCTGCAACTCAAGATTCTCAGGGCTGTGAGAGAATGGAACACCCAGAGACCCCTCAGCTGGGGGTGATGCTCCTCCAGCTTCCCATGCCAGTTTTCTCCCCAGATGCTTGTTAAGCTTTGGGGCTCACCAAGAGGCCTGTGGGCAAATTAGCCTCTATGCAGGAGCCCCTCAGCCCTGCTGGCTGTGTGCTGGGCTCAGCAGGAAGCCTTTATCCCACAGCCCTCCCTGCTCACCATTCTTGGCCCTGCATCCAGGCCTAGGTAGCCCGCCACCATGATCATCATTTGATTTCTCTTGTTATCAAGTTGGCAATTAACAAAAGAGCTGATGATTGCTATATTGACTGACTGTGGGTTCTCTTTTTCTATCTGTACTATCTCAGCTGGGGAAGGGAAGGCAAAAGGGTGGGTTAGTGGTATTTATTTATCACTACGCCATGTTTTCTGTTTGTGTTGCCAGGGGAAGCAAAGGGTGATAATGGCCTGGCAGCCCTTGGACATCCAATTTCCCTTATCAGGCCACTGAATAGAAAAGAGGCCCCAGGCCACATTAATTAACAGATACCAATCAGCTGTCACGTGTTGTGTGTGCAAGGTCTGAGGGGAGCAGTGGGTGGGAGGGAAGAATCAATAAACCATTGGGGAGGAGTGCCAGAGGGAACAACTAAAGAGGAGTCCAGGCTACTGGGGAGAAGAGCTGCAAATCCAGCTCCATGGCTGTGAGATTGATTCCTGTACAGCACAGTCTGTGCTCCACGTAGCCCAGGTGAATCCCACCCCTTGCTCAGGCTGTGAGTACTTCAGGAGTGCCCTGAGACAGGGGTCATGGTCTCTAGCACCCAGAATCTCTCCTTTGATCACCCCTCTTGTAGCTCTAACCATGGAGAAGAGCCCAGTATTAGGCTGCTGCCTTAAGCCCACTTTCTAGGTCAGTCACATGGCCCTTCTGCATCTTCATTCCCATCTGGATTACAAAAGGGGTTATGACATCGCCTCACTGCAGTCTGCCAACAAAATTTGCTAAAGACTGAGAAACAGTCATGTAGTAGAGTGAGAGGATCCGGGACAGACGTTACACTTTTCTGCTACAGAATAAAGTAGAAAAATTGACTTTACCCTAGCAGTACCCTGT
This sequence comes from Pampusana beccarii, assembly GCA_013399365.1. Taxonomy (NCBI): domain Eukaryota; kingdom Metazoa; phylum Chordata; class Aves; order Columbiformes; family Columbidae; genus Pampusana; species Pampusana beccarii. Next base: position 878,698 of record VWYH01000674.1, on the reverse strand, counting down.
GCATCCAGCATCTTTGTTGATCACTCTTTCCCAGAGGCAGTTATGGCAGGTGGGAATTGCACAGGAGAGACCAAGCTCTGCCCTGTGCCAAGGAGAACAGAAGAACCAGCTGCAGTTGCCCTACCCACCTGGGAAAGCCCCTTGCCAGAAGCACTCCCAGGTAGTCAACACTCCAGCTCGGGCAGGCGGCTGCGAGGGAGGGAGAGCTGCGGTGCCAAGCCTGGACTTGAAACGTCTGACAGAATCAGGACCCTTTTCCTCCAGTGTTTACACATACAGAATACAAGGGCTGGAGGACTGTGCCTGTATCATTGCAGTCTGCACCAACAAGGGAACATCATATAACTTGGGATCTCCCATGCTATAAAACTTGAGATCAGGAAAGCCAAATGCTAATTTCACCTGGCCAAAATTACAGGCTTTCTGTTATAGGTTTATAACACTGGAGAACCTCTGGTTGTGAAATTCAACTGCCTTGCCACCTTCCAGCTCCCAAGAATTTCTAGAATCCAGCCCTTTTGCATTCCTGAACTGTTTGATGGCACAGCTTCCAGAAAGTGCCCTTAGTGATCTGTTTCTTGCTGCTTTTCTCAGGTCTAATCCTGAAAGGTGCTGAATGCTCCACTGCCATCCCTGGGCTCCCACAATAGGAGCCTCTGCTGCATGTATGTTTCCCTCCTTTCCAGGTACAGGTTGAGAAAAGCTGCTTTATTTGCAATAGCTGATGTGGCATTCGGGCTTTTTATTTTTTGTGATTTTTTTTTTTTTTATTTCAGTGGTTTGGCAGTGGTAGCTCCCAGAATTAAAAAAAAAAAAAAAAAGTCACATAATTTGTGGCAAGTGGAGTTCATAATCTGTTAATTTATTATCATTTCTGTCATCCTGGAGGGCCATTAGCAGAGGTAATAAAGGGAGATGTAATTATAGGATCTGAGGCCACTCCAGACACAGCTGCTGTCACTCTACTTGCCATATTTCATTCTGTGCTAGTACTATCGTCTTCCTAGTGAGAACAGCACAACAGCTACCCTGGGAGAGCCTTCATCGTCACCCCTCGAGAGAAGTCTTGTCTCCCTGGATCAAGGCACACAGAAAAGGTAGATGTTGTTCAGAGACAATCGGCACAGAGGGGAGGATGAGTAGTGGGGAGGGGGCCTCATACAGAAGGGGACAACTCCGCATTGGCTAAGCGTGCCTTTTAAACTAATGGCTAATAAGGCTATTGAGCTAATAACATTTGCTAAACACAGTTAAATCATGCTTTCTTTTTATCACAGGAGAGTGTCTTTAAGCTTAACTGATTTTATTTGCTAACACTGTGGGGTAGAAGTTTGTGCTGACACCTGGGGTCCTAGAGGGTTGGTATGACTTGAATGTCACACTGTTCTTTACTAATTCCAGTGTGAATACAAGGCAGGGATATGTGACTTTTGTTCCCTTCTCCATCCTCCTCTGTCCAAGAGTGCATGCACACAGGAAGCAATTCCTATTTTGCTCAAAATCCTTGGAAGGCAGAAACACGGGGCATGGATAACCTAGACACCTGGCAGCCTCCTGGCCCTGCCCTGCTCTGCCCTGCCCCCTTGCTGCCTAACTCAGTATGTTTCATACTTGTTTCAGAACTATAGGGTATTTTGTTCCATTTTTTTGAACTCTCTTTATTAGGTTTGTTTCTTGGTACCATTCCCTCGTGTAACAATCCCCGAGCTCCCTCCTGTGCACACAGTCCTGTTATAATACTGCTGCTGGTCTGAACTGTGCCAGGCTGCTGGCTGTTACCGTGTTGCAGGGCCTTTGTTAGGAAAGGAAAATACACAGAGAAAATTGAGATGATGGCCAGTATGTCCTGCCTTTCAGAAAGGAGAGGAAGAGTCCCTTTAACAGTGCAGGAGTAATCGCTACTATACTTCTGTTCTGGGATAATATCACCATGGCAGGCTGGAAAACTCTGTAGGAACTTGGAGCTGAGCATCCCATGCTCATCCCACAGCTGCGAGCTGGGGAACTACAGCAGGGCGCCCTGTGCAAACACAAACAGCCAAGGTTAGAAGAACACACAATGGCACCTCACTGGACAGCCGTAGCAGCTAAGTGCATTGCATTTAAGCCATTCCTGTTAACACCCCAAGTACTGGGTTAGTAGAGCAATCCAGGCTGAGTTCCCTAATCACCACTGTCACCCCACTTGTGATGAATCAGCCCCAGATGGATTCCAGCGCTAGTGATAGGTGTAATCCCTGCAGATATTGCAGATCTTGTGTAAGAAGGGCACCACTGAGATTAACCTCTGCTCAGAAACACTGTTCTGAAAATGTGTCTCCAGATTTCATAGTCCCACCACATAAGAGTCCGTATTTCACACAGTCAGCCATTTCAGCCTGGGTCCACCCTGTCTGCAGGTGGGAGACACTTGCTGTGTCACTCAATCATACAGGCACTCATTGAATCCAGTCAGTGAGCCTTCCGAGGCTGGTCACATTGCCAATGAGTTTGTCCTCATTGTTTATCAGCACAGAAGCCTGGAGATTCACTGACAATAGTGAGCATGTCTTTCATCCCAATGTGACTTGTTCTGTGATGAATCCAGTATGACAAAAGCTTTCCTGAGTCTGGGCAAGAATGCCCACTACAGACATGGTGGGTACCTGCCTGTCATTAGCAATAAAGACCAGTCGCTGCCATAACATTTATTAATCTATTAAAAAAAGACCTAGGTCACATTGATGCAGTGGAAAATCACTACATCCACTGTGTTAAATCCACTAAATCGAAGGGCTGTTTCCCAAGTGCTTTCACTGTGCCACCCAATGCCAGGTACAACCAAGAACTTTATCATATCATCTCAAAGAGCTGTGCATAATCCCTGAGCACACACACATGCAGTCATCAATTTATGCCCCTACACCACAGGCTATATTGGTGTTTGTTACCAATGAGAGCCCAATGCAAGCAGTTTTCTGTGACAGTTAATTTCCACCCATTACTATATGTAAAAATCCTGGTTGAAGACAAAACTGATAAGCACAGTAATAAATAACAGCTCCCTTTGCTGTTCATGCTTACACTCTTGTAATTCCCCCTGTTTACCTGGGATGTGCTTTGCCCAGCCAATGATCACCACCAGTTCCCTGTCTGCCAGGTCACAGAGCGTTGTCAGGGCTTTGATGTCACTCTCCGGCATGGTTGGATCAGGCATGGCATAAATCTTCTCTGGCTCAGCCACCAGCAGGTGAGAGACGATCTTAGTCACTGCACATTTCAAAGGAGAAGTTGTTGTTGTATCTCTCATGACATAAGGTGTCATAACAGCCCTTTCTAGAACGACCTTCCTGGCATAAGACAAGACTATAGAGCCCATAGGACCTCAGAAATGGTTTTAGTCACAACAGGAGAAGGCTATGCTGCAGCTACACAAAGCTGTAGTTATCTGCCCATGCTGAATCAGCTCTGTACAGGGATGACAAAAGTGGGAGGTTACTCCAAGGTTCTCAGCCATTGCATCAGGTAGGCCCAACAAGGGGAGGAGGAGGCAGGAATAATCAGTTGGTAGGATGTGGAAAGCTTTACAGAACTATGGGCGGTACGGAAGAGAGAAATCATCTTGGGACCAGTTTTGTTAACATAGCTTAGATACAGGAAAAGATCAGAATATCAGTAAATGGATTTACATAATCTTTTAGGAAAGGTCTGGTATTTAATCCTAGGTACAATGAATACAGCACCTGGGCTGTACCTTAGGTGTACATAACCTACCTCTGTACTACGATCATAAGAAAAAAATCCTAGTGCTGGTGTCTGATACAGGAATCAGAATTGACAACTGCTCCATTGAACGTTTTAGAAGACCAGTAAAAAGAAATTTAGTGGTTGCTCAGAGGAACACAATCCAAGACCAATACATACATGGCTTTTTAGCTGGAGGAGGGATCTGTAAGCTCAGATAAGTGCTACTCTCAGAATCCAGCCTCCTCTTATATTTCTGACGGCCTCCACGGACTCGATCCAGACGAACACCTGCAGGTAAAACAAGATAAATCCTCATGATTCCTTAGTGCCATAGGGAACCTTGACATGCAGATGCTAAAATTTGCTAAGTAAGATGTTACCCACACTCCAGGGAGCTTCCCTCTCCCAAACACTTGAGATCTCAGCCGAACCCAGCAATCTCAGTAATATCAGCTAGACTGCCTCCAGCTCTAACCATGCTGCTGTGAGCTTTGCTTTTATTCAAAACATTAATGAAGACAGAAATTAACCCATTCAAACTCTTGAATCATCATCAAACTGATAGGCAAATGAAAAGCTTCAGACCTCAATGCCCTCTAGATGATCTTGCTTTTAAAAAGAAAAGCTTTAAATGTCAATCAAACCTGCAGTTATAAAAATAAGCTTTTAGATTGTTCTTCAAAATGAGAAGTTAAATGTTCTGTGACCTCTCACTGTTCATATTTGAAAAAAGTGACCTATAGCAAATAGATTATGAACTCTGAATTCAACAAAGATGTTCCAGCCTTGATCAAGTAAGGCAACTGTAATAAAAGCAGAACCCAAATAAATTCAAACAACCTCTACTACAATAAAGCAGTGATAAGGCTGAAGTAGGGAGACACTGAAGAATTCGTTGTGGCTCTTTCAAAATCCAGTGAATCAAACTGCAAATAGCACATTGAAAACAGGCCCCAGTGACTGGGAAGCACCAGTGACTGTCACTATGCAAAAAACCACAGCAGCATGAATAGACCAGGATCAGCAGCTGAACTGCTGTATTAGTAAAAATACATCAAAAACAAATTGTGAAAAAAGCCATAGATATTTGTCCAATTATCAGTTTTTTCTGACCAGCCATATTGTCTCTGGTAATCAGTTCTTGTGAAACTGGGGTAACTTGTTGCTGGGAAAAAACAACTATTGCCAAAAAAAAAAAAAGTTCAAGGTAAATGTGGGAGCATTCAAATAGAATAAAGATTTGAATTTACATTATACAAGTGAGTACTTCCTTAGAAACACACATTAAGTTATCAAGTCTGATCACAGGAACCAATTATGTGATACACTTACTAATCACATCAAGCCATGAATATTTTGCAATCAATCCACTACATAAACACAAACAATTAAAAGCAAACACTCCAAATCGGTTTTGAAGTGATGCTTTTTGAACAACTTGTACACCTGAAAAAACTTGCAGTTTGCTGACAAATATTCTGCCCTAGAAAGAGGCACACGTCTGTCACTTACACTGTGTGTTTCAATGCCACATTTGCTTACTGCTTCATGGAAAAGAGAAAGATTTTGCTCTAATGCTCACACCAACCCCATATGAAACCGTTACCTGTCCCAATGTCTAGATCCTGATACACTTCACAGCTGGAGCACCCAAACCATCTGACAGGCAGTACCACCAAACCCCCAACAGCAAAAATAACCAGCATCAGCCAGGCCAACAGCACTCAGTTATGCAGTCCAACAGCAACAGCCCTCTGGCAGTAGCAACACCCACATGGAGATCCAGGTGGCATTACTTGTAAGTCATGGTGTGTGGGGACAGAGGCTCAAAGGCATGATGTTATTAATGCCATATAGCATTTTTAAGAGTCCTGCTGCTCCCATTGGGCAGGAGAAGCAGGAATGAGCAGGCCTGGAGCTCTCCAGAGCAAAGGAACTGCTGGTGTAAGTGGTTGCTATGGGAGGATGGCAGACAGTGAAGATGGGAGAAAAAGACATGAAGCCAAACAGGTGAACTCAGATCACATGGAGTAATTTCTTCCCCTGCCCCATTTTCTGTTTCTGACTCTGTGTGGAGAATTCACTGACACCCCTAAGCTTAAGTACCGCCTTTCTCCTCCGTTACGTGGTGGTGTTTCTGAAAGTGTTGCCCACTGCATCTTTTACCTCCATTCCCAGCAGCAGGTAGCCTGTGGACAAGACTCCTTCCTGGAAGCCTTAACACACTCCAGAGAGTGACATCGGAAAGGGCAGTCAGGGAATCCCAAACCTGAGGTTACCTAGGGAGATCCCTGAGGAACAGCACTAATAAAGTCCTGGATGAAGCAGGAAACTTTCATTTCTGTCCCTCTACAAATGTGCCCTCGTTTTCTAAGAAAGACGACCTCTATTCCATGCTCAGCTGAATGAATGACACCCACCTATAGGCCAGGAGAGAAGGGAGAGACACAAATTTCAGCAAGTCTCAGAAAACCCAGTAACCAGGTGTGAAAATTAAAAGGGTCAGGAATGCACTGTTCAGAGATTATGGAGGAATCCAGAACAGGCTGCAGGACTTCAGGCTTGAATCACAGCAGCCCAGGACCCTCGCAGAAGGGTCATAGTGGGGTCCATGCCCTCACACGAGTCGGAAAGATGTCATTGGTGCAGGAAGATGCCATTTGCAGCCCAGGAGAAACGAACACCCAGCCCGCTGGTGCTTTGGCTGTGCAGTTGATAAGCAGTGGGGAGGGGCAACTGGGGGGGGTAGGGAGGAAATGGAAGGAGCTCTTTTCCTTCTCCCAAGGAGAGTCATGCCATCCTCCAGTGCTTGGCAGAGGGATGGCTGCACAGGTTGCAGCAGTATTAGGGACCCTCAATCAGATTATAAGGACACAAAGGACATAAGTGCATTAAAAAAAATATAAGAGAGATGCAGAGAGATTTACCCTCCATCCCTCCTTCCCTCACTGAGCAGATAGAGAGGTCTTTTTGCCCAAGGACTTTCGCTTGTTAATTTTGAACAAGCGTCTGTCCTCCTCTTGTTCCCCATCCTGTGCAACTCTCCTTGAGGCAAATGTTGTCAATCAGCATTTGCAGAACCACTGTTCTACCCCGTCGTCATCACTCTGGCCACAGAGCCGGTGAATAGGCTGACCCCTATGAAGCACATCCCAGTGCCAGTTGCTGAGTGCAGTGACCCGTAGGTGCTACAGCAAACAAGAGCATTTCAACCCCGAGTCCCTGACTGTGACACTCCAGACATAACCATCATGGCAAAATCCCTTCCCTCAAAGACCTGACAGTCTAATAGGTCATATCTAGATGAAAGAAAAGGGCACGGGCAAAAGTCAGGAATGTGGTACTGAGCTGTGGTATTCAGGTGGCTTGTTAATCCCTGCTGTTCTACTTCGCTTTCCTTGGTGGTTGATTTTAAGATAGGCAGGCTGGTTACAATGCAGCTCTTAACGGGACACTAAAGGACATTAAAATAGATGAGGAGGTACAGTGGGTGAGCTCAGAGAAGCAGCATGAAGGAAAGCACTGAGCAGAGAAAAAACGGAGGGAGCTGTAAATTGAGATATGAATGGAAGTGAGAGTGTAAGGAGAAGAGAGATGAGAAAGAGAAGGATGGAGCAAGACTGAATGGTACATACACTGTAATCCCAAGGGTGGATTTCACACCAAATGTGCAGTCACCTGAGCTTTAACTGTAAGGTACACTGGCCACTTACGAGATGTAGCTGGTCCACACTTAAGACTCTTGTATAGGATTTGGTGCCACAGCCTGACAAGAAGGCAGCAGCTAGAGAAGGTGGTTGCCTTCCAGCTCCTGCACAAACGCATATCTCACATGGATCCCGACTGGCCAGTTCCCAGGAGAGAAGGCACTAATCCTACAAAACTGTCACCACCACAGGCACCTGTGGACCCCCCTTCTTGACAGTATCAACAAGGAGGGGCTGCTAGAGCAGCGAAGAAGGGAGGGCTTACATACACAATGTGAGATGCAACAGTATAGGGCAAAGTTTGGGAAGTAACACCCCTTGGTAACTTACCTTTCTGACAGCTGCTTCTTCACAAACAAAGGCTATCTGTGCTGGAAACAGCCCCTCTCCTCCCACTCCCCGGTGTTGCAAGGAAGCAACTGAATTTTGCTACGTTTTGAGGGATGCTGCACAAGCTCTGCCACCACATCTGACCTATGTGTGGAGCTGACCCCGGTGTCCACCGCAGCGACTGAGTCCCAGCTCACCAGCAGCATGTTCTCAGCTCCCCGGCCTGTCTGAGCCCTCCCTGGCTTCGCAGGGAGGAGGACAGGGCCAAGACTTGTGCAGGACTTTTCAGCTCAGCATCTTGCCTGGGGTAGGGATGTCAGTTTTCTAAGCGTCCTGTGGGTGCCACTCGTGTTCCAAGCACTTTTGCAGAGCGGTCTGTGCCAGCACCAAACCTCTGCAGTGGAAGAGCTGATCTGCTGATCTGTTCAAGCTGCCTGCATTTCTGACGTGCCCCTCTGAGAGACGTCTGCCTGACAACTTTGGGATCAGATGTCCCCTTGCTGACTTGATAACATCAAGCTTTGGGGTTTTTTTCTTAATGGAAGTAAAATAATTCCAGCTTTTTTTAAAAGCTGGACCCAGGCCGAGTCTGTCGGAAGTAAAAATAGCCGAGTATGCAGAGGTGACAGCACACAGAGTCAGGTTTAGTTTCTCTTTTATTTTCTGGGGACTAAAAATACTCTTAAAAGCTCTGTGGAGCTAAACCCTGGCCAGTGCGAAATGCAGTCTAGGCCCAATATCAGCTGTCGCATCAAATTACTAGCCTCACCTCACTTTCCATCGAGTTCTATCACATGTTCATGAATTGATGGGAACAGAAAGATCTGTCTTGCCAAAAGAGCTAACAGAGGAGCCAAGCTACACGGTTTGCACGGTACAATATGTGTCTAGACCAAGAAGGACATGATCAAAGGGAACACAGGGCAAGTGCTGGCCAGGGAGCAATGCCCACGGGGCTGCTTTTGCTGAGTTTTCCTGATAGCCAGGTCCTGTGCCCACTGCCCACCTAATCCTCATCAGTTTCTGCATCAATGCAGCTGGCTTGCTCTCCCGGGGTTTGAGCTGGGGTGGAGCTCTGCAGCTAACAGAGATGCCCTGTCCCCAGGAGCTGCAGTCTAAAGTACATAGATTTGCACTGCCCAAGGAAGCTGGAAGGTGTAGGCTAAGAGCTGAGAAGAAATGAATGAAGAAGGGTTGTACTCAAGGTGTCTCCTATAGAATTTCCTTCTCCCTTTTTGCTCTGAACTTCAGGAGAGACAACAGGATGTGGTGATGGGATGAGTAAGTGAGGAGAAGGCCTATCAAGGAAACAGAGCTTGCCAAGATGGGGAAAGAAACAGACTATAGGGAAAAACATCTCTGTCTAATGAGAGAGAAGAGGCTGCTAGGATCTTTTGTTATTCTGAGATTCCAGCATGGGAAGGGGAAAAGACCCCTTTATACCATTAGGTTCTTACACTGCTGCAAAAAGAGGCCAGCCCCTGGAAGATCTCCTGGTAGATGACTGGTGCAATTAGTCAACTCATTTGAAACACAGGAAAGCAACTTTGAGGATCACAGGTCAGCACGGGCAGAAAAGCCCGTGACTAGCATGGCGCAGGTCAGCAAGCCTGGGAGTGACACTTGCAACAGGAGGGTGGAGAACAAGCCTGGGGAGGGGGTAGTGCAGCTGGAAAATCCATCTCCTGTGTTACAAGGGCCTACAGAGAGATTAGATCAGTTCAAGCAGGGCATTTCAGCCTGCTCCACTTTTTATGTTTTCAGGGATATGTTAGTCAGGTAGGAAAGCTCCTTTGCTGTCTGTTTGGCTAAAGAGTCCCTGGACTCAGAAGTATAGGTTAGTCCTGTGATGCCTGACGATACCTGGTACCAGAGGTTGTCACATGCTTTGGAGCAGTGACACAAGGCGTCCTTGCTCCTCAAACACAGAAGCTCAAGCAGCACAACCCAGGTGGTTGGTCCAAAGCATACAGGACCTGGTGTAACCCACACAGCTTGCAAATAACCCTTCTCCCCCACCAGTGCCAGCTGCATGGCTGCCAGCTCTGCAGAGGTGTTTCTGCAGCATTAGCCATTGTTGTCTCTCAAATTTACAGCTTCCTTCCCATGCTCAGCCCCCCTCATGTCACCCCTCAATCACCCTGGAAAGTCAGGAATTAACAAGGGCTTCAAGGACAGACAGTACCTGTTCAGCTCTCTGTAATAACCCCCACACACTCACCCTGTGTTCGTGGTCGGTGCAAACGTTCTCCTCTGATGCTTCCCTTCCCAACCCTGGAAACAGTCTGAAGCAGGACAGCAGATCCATGGGCTATGTCACCCAAGGCAGCAATGCCTGCGTGGCAGCTGGCCAAGGGGCACTACGCGCAAGGAACAGATGCAGACACGTGCCTGCTAAGAAAAGTCCAAGGATGCCTTTCACAAGAGAACATAAAAGATGACAAAGCCCCAACTTTCCAAGAGGTAGTGCTCAGAGCTAAATCCCCAAAGGGGTGTTTCCTGCTTAGAGGAACCTATGGCCCTGCAGTGTGTGATTTAACTCACCTTACTTTAGACTTCGATAGCTCCCTTCTGTGCGCCTGGGCTGCCTTGACAGTTAACAGAGAGAAGCTGGCATCTCCACATTCATCTTGTCAGCCAGACACTTACCTGAATAGGACTGATGACAGATACTTCTCTCCATTGACTACCAAGTGAGCCCCTGCAGGGTCAAACTAATGCCTGCTCTAGCCCACTTTTCTGTCTCGGTCTATTTAGGTAGAGTTGTATGAGACTTTTGTAACAGGCAGAGGAGCATAAGTATGGACCAAGAATCAAATTTTTATATACGTGGCACAACAGAGAGTCTCCACCACTGCAGGGTGAGCAGCCTACTTGTGAAGGAGATCCACAGAGGTGAGGGATCTCCCCCACCAACACGGCATGCTGCTGCTTTGGCCAGCCTCTTAGAGCAACTCTGCTTGGGCCTTGCAGCTCTGAAGTCTCCGCTAAGTCCTCACCTCAGCAGTGGCTTTTCCAACACTAAAAATAATAAGTGGACACTAGTTCAATTCTCAAATTAGAACAGCTGTGCCAGTCAATCCTGAGTAAAGACCCACTCAGGATACCCTGCACCCCAAGGGCTGGCACAGTCTTCAAAGGTGAGTCAGGGGAAGGGACTGAGAATCTCGGCAGAGCTGAGTCACTGGTGAACATAGGTCACCAGAGGCTGTGAAAATGTCAATGCACATGCTTTATTTGCTGTAGAGCACACAGAATCACAGAATATTAGGGATTGGAAAGGACCTCAAAAGATCATCTAGTCCAATCGCCTGAGAGCAGTGGGAGATACATTCAGTCCCGCCCCACTCTTGCTCAGCTCAGAGAATCTTACCTATCGTGCTGTCAGAACTGCCTAAAAACTTGGGGTCTAAACATCTCTGGATGGTTGCAGCTTTTATCAGCTTCCTCTTTTCTGTATGTGTTATACAAGCACTAAGCACAATTTCTCGTGACAGAATGCACAAAGTGTTTACCATAAACCTGCGTAGAGGCGATGCCTCTCTGAATGCCCACAGATGTACATTGATAGAGCCTGGGCTTCATATTTGATAGAATGGAGATTTAGTTAGGTATGGCAAGAACCTAGGCAGGTTAATAATTCAAAATGAATGGGAGGAACCAAGCTAAACAGATTCATAATCCACTGGAGTGTGCGGTGTGTCCTGGATGCACCAGTCTTGCAGCCAGAAAACAGACACCAAGTGCCAGCAGCCCAGTGTGCACTTTGTGGACAGCCCGTTCACTGGGAGCCTCCCCTTTGGAGAATCACCATCTCCCTGCCACAGGCAGCACGTGCTCTGTGTCATGCCACCACTCAGCCCAGCTCCAGCCCTGTCGCCCATGCTCAGTTTATGCCTTGGAAAATAGTTGGGTGTGGATGATACAGACATCAAGATGCCACTCACTGCACCTGGAGATCTTGTTTCAAAGGCCAGGGGGTTGCCTGTCTCTTTTTAAACACAGGGATATTTTACAGAAAACAAAACAAAACATTTTTCATTCTCTTTTTTCATTTGGATGCCTCCAATACTGGTATTTCTGGCACTGGCTGGAAGCAGAATACTCTGTAAATACAAAGCCATTAAATTACATGCAGCAGCAACCTGATCGGGGCTGCCTTTTAATTTCCTGACATGAGCTGGCCACTAACCCAATTACCCAGAATCCCCGGAGGAGCCCTCATCCTTCCCAGGAAGCACAAAGCAAGAACCTGAGCATATTGCAGGGATGTCAGCTGAGCTTTCACTGAAATCAAATATCTTTCTGAGAACACGTGGTCTGGAAGACGGGATGGGGGCAGGAGGGAGAGGTTGCTGGAAACACTTTGCTCCATTGAGAGATTCTTTCACTTGAAAACAGAAATGAAACACTGTCCATTTGGTTATGTTGCTGAAAAGGAGCTCTGCTGTTGATTCAGTTATCTGGATTTTAGTGAAGGACGAAGACAAAGTTACTAAATGGAAGTAGTTCAAGATTGCCAGTGCTTGTAATCTCTTGTTTAGATACTACTAATAGGTGACTGCACCCAATTTATAACATAACAGAGTCAGGCCTGCCCAGGGTGACAGATTTGCTTCCTTGGGAAACATTTAGGACATCAGCCACTGGCTGCAGCTGGTAAGGCAAACAGCAGAGTTAGGAGTAAACTCTGGTTAAGTTCCACTGGCTACAGGGTTTCCTGATCAGCCAGAGTCTTGAACAGGAGGAGCAGAGAGTTCAGAGACAGCCACTGCTGAAATCTGGAGATTACAGGCTCCACCGTCTTTGAAGTGGGGACCACCTCCAACATTCACAGAGATGCAGGCACTTAGGCAGCACAACAATCATCAGGTTGTTGCAAGTTCCTGGGAGACTGGGTATTCCCAAAGATACCAGGGACACGAAGTAAAGGGGAACAATTAAGAGGAAGATGAGCTGAATGAACTTTGTGGCTCTCCTCTGTTCACTTCTCTTTCATATTTCACTACCTGGCCTTTCCAGCAACTACTACATCAGAAATTAGATTAGACAGATAGGAGTCCAAGAGCTTGGGGGATTTGTAACAAAGAATTTGGGTGTCCTGTTGAATTTTAACAGGTTCTCTAGCATTTCTCATGGAAAGGCATTAGCAGCCAAGGCATAAAGCCTGGGAAAGGAATAGTTGTACCTGTATGCCACAGCAGGTACACTTCTGGGAAGAAACAGTCATGTAGATAGAATACATCATATGCCTTTCCTGGATAATTGCCTAACCTCTCTCGCCTCCCTTTCCTGCATGCACATCGAGACTATTTTCCTCTATCTTCTTTCCTTGCATTTGTAGACTTCACTCTGACCACACAAGAAACAGCTTCTGGGTGACTCCTGAGAGCCAGGAGCCTACGCCAGGGGACAACTTGCCTTCAAAGACATTCAGAGTGGGGCAAAGCACCTTGTACAGGGCAAGATTCCTATCCTGGGAATTCCGACTCCTGCTTTTATCACAATAAATGCATGTAGATCTGGAGGACTCCAGAAATACCTCTGACTTTCTGAAATAAGGTATACCTGCTCTACCACAGGACATACCCCCAGACCCCTTTCAGTCTTTGCCTTCTTGGAAGCCAACAAGTGATATCTGCTCGCAACTGCACAGAAGTCCCTCACACACCTCAGAAAGTTACTCTTAGGCCTCAGTCATGAGCAGAACAGAGCACTGGTGGGGAGCAGCAGACAACCGATCTTCAGCAACATAATACACACTATTCCTATTAAGAAGGAAAACAAGACTCAAAGGCTAGTAGAATAATGGATGACATCTCCATGCCTGGATGAGATTTTCAGGGAGTTATTTTCTTTGCTGTTTGGTTTGTCACTGTGTGATATGACACAATTGCACACACATACACTTCATGAAAGCGTTAGGGATCCAGCGTTGCTTCCTTTTCAGAACTGTTTATGCCCCATCTGGCTCTCTGCAGATGTGCCAGTACAGAACAGGGAACAGAACGGGGAATAACACAGCTTTAGAAACAATACAAGTGGGATTCCATTGAAGAAAAAATTCTGCAGGGCTTCCACAACAGTAAAGGACCAAACGCACAGACAACAGCCAGTGTGCTCCATTTGGTATGGTTTGGTGTGTCCAGTATTGTCTATCCTCTGCTTGCCTGTCTGTCATTACCATCCAAAGACCAGATCTGTAATGAGAAGCCTGGATGTCCCATCACACCTCACCTCGTATCCCCATCCTCCTCCCATGATCTCAGAACATCTCCCTTTCATGAACTGACGGTATTGGGTTTATGTGGCAAGGTTTTGGCAGCAAGGGGCTGCAGGGGTGGCCTCTGTGAGAAGACACCAGAAGCTGCCTCCATGTCAGACAGAGCCAGCTCCAGACAGCTCCAAAATGGACACACCACTGGGCAAAGCTGAACCTGTCAGCGGTGCCAGTGGTGCCTCTGTAATAACACATTCAAGAAAGGGTAAAAAATGCTGCACAGCAGCTGTGAGAGAAGAGTGAGAAAATGCAAGAGAAGCAGCCTGCAGATACAAAGGTCACAGAAGGAGGGAAAGAGGTGCTCCAGGCAAGTTGTCCCCCTGCAGCCCCTGAAGGACCACAGTAATGCAGATATCCACCTGCAGCCCATGGAGGACTCCACACTGGAACAGGTGCACAGGCCCTGAAGGAACCTGGAACCTGTGGAGAGCCTGTGCTAGAGCAGGGTCCTGGTAGGAGCTGCAGCCTGTGGAGAGGAGCCCGTGCAGGAGCAGGTTTTCTGGCAGGAACTGTGGCCTGTGGGGGTCCCACACTAGAGCAGTCTGCTCCTGAAGGATGGTACTCTGTGGAAAGGACCGGTGCTGGAGCAGTTCTTGAACAACTGCAGCGTATGGGAAGGGCTCATGTTGGAGAAATTAATGAAGGGCTGTATCTCATGGGGCAGATCCCATGATGGAACAGCGGAACAGCTCGAGGAGGAAAGAGCAGCAGAGACGAAATGTTATGAACTGACCACAAAGCCCCAGTCCCTACCCACCTGCCCTGCTTGGAGAGGGAGAAGACGGATGTCATGAGTGAGTTGAGCCTGGGAAGAAGCAGCAGTGAGAGGAAGGTGTTTTCAGTTTTGTTTTTATTTCTCAATATCCTACTCTCTTACTAATTTGCAATAAATTAAATTAATGTTCCCCAAGTCAAGTTTTGCCCATGACAGTAACTGCTGAGTGATCTACCTGTCGTTACCTCAACCCACAAGCTTTTTCATCATATTTTCTCCCCCTGTCCTGCTGATGAGGGGAAGTGAGAAGGCAACTTGGTGGGCACCTGGTCAACCACCCAAGGTCAACCAAGCCCAGGTCAACCCACCACAGTGGTAGAGAGAAGGACAACAATGTCCTCATCACAGTGCTGTTCTGCAAGGTGACACACAGGATTGTGACTTCAGAGAGGCAGCAGAGGCTGTGAGGTCACATTTAACCAGCCAATGTCCAAAATCAAACCTCTGAGCCCAGTTACACAAGCCATGTGTCATCTGAAATTACATCTACCTCTTGAAGACAAACAAATTACTATAGAACGGAAATGCCATGGGTGGCTAGAGCATGAATGGCAAGGGTATATTCTCCCTAAAACTGACAAGATATATTGAGGTTTTAAAAGAGACCTGCAAAATCACTGAAATTTCTCTATCCATCATTCTAGAGAGCCAGAGAGATCTAGATCTACTTTGTAGAACTCAGAGTTAAAGAGCTAGACTTTGCTTATTGTGGGCACAAGACAGACAGTGCTGAGAGCAAAGAGAGGCAAAAGGGTGGCCAAAGTCAGGGATGCCCAGCTCTGAACCATGCTGCTCCTCTGCAAGTTGCAGGGAATGTTTTCTTTCACTGGCCAGGCATGTATGTAGATATCACCTTCTCCATTTGGGATCAGCAGTATCACAGGTCACTCAGGTTTCCCTGATTTTTGCAGAGCAGGGGGGCATGCACTGGATGAAGCTGTGAAGATGCCCCATCTCCTGCAGCCTGCAGGCTGGTGCTTCAGCAAGGCTCAGGGCAGCAGAGCGCAGGTTTTCTGAGGATGGTGCCTCTCTACAGGAGCACTGGGACTGGAGTCCGCTGGAATCCTGGACTCCAGATTCAACAGCTTCCTATCTGAGCCTGCTAGTGAGGGGCTAATTAATGCTCTCTGGGGGCACACTCCAGATGGAAGGGGAAAGTGAGAGACAGGCAGCCAGACAGGCCAACACTCTTGACATCTGAGCCAGTTGGGCTCCGTGGGCAGAGCTTTCTGCCTGCCACCTTCCCCAGCGAGTCTTGCCTGCCCTGCAGCGTCATGCCAGGAGAACCTGAGACAGCAAAGCTCTGGTGTCCGTGCAGTTCCCTTGTTGCAATGCATTGATCGGAGCTCTCTTAAAGAAAGTGGCCTGGATATCTGAGACACCTATTGATTGCTCCATCGGCTCTCTTCCTGCCCTGATCCTCATTCACTCGGCATTGCCTGAATAACCTGCACTTCTGTGTTAGGGGCAGTCTCCCCAGATTTTAAAATGCTACATTCACAGCTGTTTGTCCAGCTACAGCCCATGCAGGGAGGAGAAGATGCTTGGTGACCCTCATATGCACTCCCCAAGGGGAGGGCCTAAGTCTCTCCTGCAGCATCAAGCTGAGCATTTCAACTGTAAGGCAGAAGCTTGATGTCATAGTTACCTGTTTTTGCCATCTTTGACTACTGGTGCATTCTACCTGAAGAACAGGCTCATGTCACATGCAAAGTGAGCAGGAGCTCATGATATATGACAACAATAACCAGGAAAATCTTTCCTCTCTTAGTAAGAAGACATCATGAAGCCTTTAATTAGGTACTAATGGAATATAATATTATTCTTCTTCAGAGGAAGGACAGTTTCTTTACCTAGAAATGTCCCCAATAAGTTATTAGCTCAGTGCCAAGGACATCAAGGAGAAACTTGTCAAGAGAAGAACTGGTTTCTAGATCTTGCCTTTAACCAGAAGACTGTTTTTCCCCAAACTCCTGGTAATCAATCAGGAGAAAGAATCTGGCTTAGCAACCTTCTGCCATGGATGAACCCAAAGACGAAGACAGAGATAGACTAAGGCAAAGCAGGAAAGGGAACAATTGAAAGGAAAATTATCATAGCTGAAGTACGAAGACACATCTTGTCCTAATGAGTGCTTGGAGACTGCAGAATAGGCTCTCTGGGGAAACCAAGACATCAGGGATTTTTAAAGAACAGTTGAACTACTAGAAATGTACAGCTGGGAACACTCCTGCCCTGGCAGAGAAAAAGGATGGATGAGCTAATAGGATGACAGATCAAAGATGGAAAAGGCCAATGAACCATTTCTAATCCAAAATCCCTTGTCAATTCTGCATTTTTGAGCAAGTCAAACAATTATGGATTTCTTCTTTCCAGAAACTCCTGGCTCTGTGGAGACCAAAGACTGTAAAACCATTTTTCTCCCTTTTTGGATTTTGCTTTTAAAGATGTGTATTGATTGAGTCCTGTATACTAATACTCTGTGCTTCCACCAGGCTTCACATAAAGTTAACTAATCGGTCTTCACAAACCTTTTGCAAAGCAAAGCAGTATGACCCTTATTTCTCAGCTCAGGAAACTGAGCAAAAGAAAGAGAAAAAAAGATGCCTGCCCAACATCACTTGACCGCTCTGTGTTAGGACACAGGAGTCCTATTTGCAGACTGCTAGTGTAGTCTCCTCTGCTTCTCTTGATATTGTCATGTGTTCTTGCATCTCATTAATATCAATAAATCCATATATAAATCTCTATATACAGTATGACAGTATATTCCACAGCTCTAAATATAACAGGCAGGATCACAGATACACTAACATCAATAACAAACCACCCTTCCCCAGTGGCTTTAATGATGCCAAATCAATCCCCATATGAATAACTAAATAGACTTCAGCACAAAAGCAGCCTTAGAGTCAAATTTCAGTTTGCCACAAGCAGTATTGCACAGAGTTCAGGACTTCAGGCACAACATGGTGTGAGTGAACCTACATTGCTTTCCAGCCTAACTCTGGTCTAGAAAGAGTTAAATGTTTTCACACAACTTGGAGGCTGAGCCACAAAACCCTGCTCTGTACTGTGTCGAACTCCCAGAATTGGAAGCAGAGGATGCCCTGGCCACACAGTCAGACACGCCAGAGATGGCTCCTGTGATTTTACTCCCGCAGGTGTCAGCTCCGAGAGGTTCAGCTGCCTGGATGCAGGGCAGCAGGGACAGGGGCAGCCAGCGAGCCCGGCCCCATGCTGCTGCTCTGCAGGGGGACTGCGGCCACATCAGGCTTTTAAGGTTGTTTCATGGGATTCATGCAAGCAGCCTAGAACGCGCTATCAATCTGTGCTTCCACTAAAGCCAGTGTCACTATTGTGGATTGGCATGTGGGTAAGGGGATATACGCCCTCTCCAAACTACCACACGCAGAGCAGCAGGTTTCCAGTGGTCCCTTTCTAACTCCAAGAGTACGTGCCTCCCGCCCAGCAGTGGATCAAGATCCTCAGAGCCTACAGCCTCTATGCCTATGTCAGGGAGGTCCAGACTACACAAGTCTGCATCTCCTCCCCTTGGTAACTGGTATGCTCTAGCAGGAAGACATTCAACCACAGAAACTACAGATCCATCAAAGAACAGAACGGGGTTTAACATCTAATCTACATATTTAATAACACTGGCTGACATCAACTTGCCCCTCATAAAATGAGAGAGCCTTAGCGTAAAGGAAGACACACTTGAGTGACATGGTACAATTCATCACCAGCTGCTATGATGATGCAACCCAGAAGCAAGCAGAGTGCTGGCATTTTGGCTCAAGCACACAGGACTTGCGCAGACCACAGCCAGCTGCTGTTCCTTGTGGCTAAACTGAGAGGACCATGTCTGCCAGACACAGCAATGCAGAGGGTTACATGCAATGCTTCTCCTTCCTTTCCCCTCCTCCCCTCCCTTCCTCTCCCAGAGGGACCCGAGGGAAACAAAGCTTTAAAGTCAATCCATAAGAATGTGTTTAATTGCCACTGAATTCCCTGTGGTTCACCTTGAATGGACAAGGATTGGGGAGGGAGTGAGGGGAGGAAAAGCAGCACATGTGAGAAGCTGAACACTGCTCATAAAGTGCTGAACAGATCAATAGGCTGAGCACAACACAGGTTGAGCATGCAGGGCAGTGGACCCACATATCCCAAACAAACCTGTGCTATCCACCATCTTCAGAAAGTCTCCTGAGTGGGAGTATGGGCAGACCTTCATTGCACACTGTGCTACAGCTCTGCATTAACTCCATCGCTCCCCTACAAAACCCAGCCAGCTCAGTCATGATCACGCAAGAGCCTCTCCTCCCCAACATTGCAAAATGACCTGGGGGACAAGAAGAGCAACACCCTCCAGCCTGGGGTTCCTTTGGGAAAGGAAATGGTCTGGCACAGCCAGTTTCTAGTTATTTGCCAAATTTGCAAGTGCTAGAAGTAATACCCTAGCATGAGGGTGTTGACTAGAACCACTCTTCTCTCTGGACTGCCCTCTTGGTCACTGCCCATTCTGACTCTTTTCCAAAGTCTGTAAAAATATACTTTTGGAAAGTCAG
This sequence comes from Pampusana beccarii, assembly GCA_013399365.1. NCBI lineage: Eukaryota > Metazoa > Chordata > Aves > Columbiformes > Columbidae > Pampusana > Pampusana beccarii. Next base: position 859,309 of record VWYH01000674.1, on the reverse strand, counting down.
AGAGGGCAAGCATGTGGTTAGTCTAGGAGTTCCTGCAACGCCTGGAGTCCCAGGTGCTGTTGGGACAGAGAACAACTCTCAGTCTTACTCTGCCTTACCTTCTTTCAGCATCCCCACTTTGAGGCATTTCATGAAGCGACAGGCCTGACAGGACTTGCGCCTCCGTTTCGTGATCTCACATTCATTGGTGGCCGGGCAGCTGTATTCAATATTCCCTGCAATCAAACACAGAGATGGTCACCCAGGAACCACATTCTCCCCACTGATCCAGGGACAAGCTCTAGTGCCCAGATATTCCCACCACCACCAGTCTGTATATGCTGTATGTTTGCTCACTCATTTGCACACACGCATACTCTGAGACCACAGATGGCTGATGATGGCTCTTAGAGAGCCTGCACTACTTATTAGAACACATTTCAGGAAAAAAAAAAAAAAAGAAAATACTGCTCTAAGTATTGAGAGAAACCTGCCCAGCCAAGGGGCTGAATGCAATACTGGGCTTTCAGGTACTATGTGCCCTCCAGGCACGTCATCATCTCTTGTGCTGCATCCCTTATAACCCGGCCTGTTCCCTGAAGTCCAGGGCTGAGAATGGGAGCAGTTCAGACATCAGCAGCATTCCCCTTGCTGCCGGTCTTCCTTCACACCTGTGGGATGGATGTCACCTGTCCTTTCTTGCCTTGCTTGGGGGACCAGGGAGCTCACAGATGGTGTTTCCTCCTTTGCTTCCTCCTGCCAGCTGGAATACTGGGTTGAGAAAGATGGATAAGATGTCCTGTAAAATGAACACAGGCTCTCTATGCAAATCCTCCCAGTTCTACTTTATTAGTCCTTGTGCACCTGCCTCTTATCCCTCTGCACAGAGCATCAGCATTCCTTTCCTCATTCCCTTTCATTTATGACAGCCTCACAACACCACCTCTGAGACAAAACAGGGAAAGAAGTATCCCAAATTTATTTCAAGTCACACTGTATTTTATCATAAGCTAAGAATGTAACCGAAACATGGATGGAAGTGTCTGATATGAGGATCTAAGTGAAATTATGCTGGATCACAGTGTAATGCAACAATTATTTAACCCTAGAAGACAACAAACAGGAACGGCTGTCTCCATCCTGCCATTCACTTTGGAGGTGATGTTTCTGAACAGGGCTATTCAATGTTTTCTGCCGAGCAGGACTGGAAATCTAAGCTTGACAGTGATGCATTGACAATGACAATACATTTAAGGTAGTCTAGCTACTGGGTAAATCAGCCAGCTCTGAAAAGGATTTCTAACCTCTATAGTCAGTTAAGATGAATGAAAAAGTTGGTTTGGTGGTTTAGAGCAGAAAATTGAGATTCAAGAGCTCACTCAGAACTGTGAGGAGGAGTGTAGGTAAGAGCTGAGAGAACATACAGTATGGATTTTGTATACTATCAGATTAAGAAGTAGCGCTTACAATTTAGTAGCACTAGGTCAGGACTTGATTTTTGTTCCTACTTCTGTAATAGATTTCTGTGTTCTTGTGCAAGATCCTTCCTCTAAATAAAGACCAACAATCTGATACATACCAGTCTCTGGGAGTGCTGATTAGACCTTGGGGCTAACTAAGCAGTTGGAAAGCCCATTCATTGGGAATCTGAGTGGAAAGACAGAACACAGATTCAAAAGGAAGAAAGCACTATTTTATTTATCTCACCATACTTGGCCCATGCTGGGTGAAGCCCCAGGAGCACACAACACCCAAAAGCCCAAAGGTGATCTGCCTGCTAGTTATAAAACTTCTACCTCTTGTTTTGTCACAAGACTTGCAACTTGCCCCTAAGCTCCAGCTTAGCCACTCCATTCCTCACCATTGCTCATCTGCCCCTAAAATGCAGTTCGTCTGCAGGAGCACAGTGTGCTGCACAAGTTCAGACTGTATTTTGTCATTGTGCAGCCCCTGAATTTCAATAGCCAGCAATGTATCAAGGTTCTCAGAGAGCTGGAAATTGAGATTCAGGCTTGATCTCAAGGTAATAAACAAATTCCTGCTCTAGACATGGGGCTCCAGCATGTTACAGACCCATGAGCACAGAGGCCCTGACCTCATGGTCTGATACTTGCTGTACCCCACACAGGAAGGAACAGAGCAGGAACAAACCTGGGATAAAACTCCAACACAGTCTCACTTTGAAAGGTTTTGCCTTAGTGTCAATGCCCACCTCTCTCACCAAAGCCAGGACCAGAGTTCTGGAGAGATGTAAGATTTCACATTTTTTGGTCCCAAGGCCAAAAATTTGCCCCCTTACACAGAGACAGACCACCAGGGGCACTGAGCCCTTATAGCAGCTGGAGGCAGTGACAGCCCTCATCTGGCAGCTCAAGGCCCCTCTAAACTCTGCCAAGCAGATCCCCCAGCTTCCCCATGCCTCCAGCCCATGGATCCCTCAACAAGAAGAAGTATTGGAAATGGGCACTGGGCAAGCGTCTCTTCCTGGATGGCAAAGCAGTGGCCACCATGTAGTGCAGCAGCTGTGTGGTTTGTTGGTAAGCTGAGATGAAAAAATACACTCAGAACTGGTGGGATGACCCGGTTCAGCGGGCTTATTGCCTTCACACTGAAAACAGGCTCATGTGCCCCTGCCACACACTGAGCCCAGTCTAAAAGAAAAGTGCACCAGCAGCTATATCTTACTGCCCACCTCCACAGGTGCCAATACTAGAGGTGAGGCCCACTGCACCCTCTTCGCACAAGACAATGCTGCCAAAGTAAATGGAGTTTATATTAGGTCCCAAAACATGCCCTGTGCTGCAGGGATTGAGAGCTACAGCTAAAGGTAATACCTGCCATTATTGCAGGAAACAGGGACATCGCCAGGGAAGGCACAATCAGCATTACCCAAGCAGAACTTGTCCAAGAAAAACTACCATTTCCAAAACTTTAACAAAGTTCTCTGATTTTCTTTTTTTCTTTTTTTTTTTTTGGTGTGTGTCTCAATTTCTTTTATGGGTCCTGGGGCTGGCTGCCAGCACAGTGAGCTGCTCACAGCTCCCTGTAATTTCTCTAAGTGCCCTGTGATAGAGTGATGAGATTAACTCATCAGAATTCCAGCAGCCTCCCAGCGGCTGGCAGTCACACCACCAGCCTGGCTGCTGGCGCGGGGGGCTCAGATGGAGCTTCCCCATCACTGCAGCGGCTGGGGGGGCTGCAAGGCCCTGCAGAAGAGTGTCAGCACACAAGGGTGCACCTGGACAAGTCTGTATGCAAGTATGAAATTTGAGCCAAGCCTCTGTGTGTCGTGAAATGCAGATTATGTGACCCAGATGGAAAGGGCAGAAAACGGGATAATCCAATAGACAAGGCCTTACTTTGAACTGTTGCTAGTTACAAAAGATTTCCTTGACTTAGACCATATTTACATTCAATCTCAAAAAAATTGCTAGGACGTCACTGATGCCATGGCACAAGATTTACCTAAAAAATGGCTTCAGAATATCAAGTGGTGGGTGACCAGCTCAGAGTGTGGATTTGTTCTAAGCCTTCATACATGGCCTTGGAGGGCAAATCACTTCCTCTCTATGTCCTGTTTGCTTGTCTGCAAATTGAAACAAGCACCAAATCTACCTTCTAGGGACATCATGAGTCTTGATTCATTAAGGTCTAACTGCACTTTAAAGCCTTTATACGGGAGATGCTGAGAAACAGCCAAGGACTATTAAAGTGATAGATCATGTTTTTTATGCTGGAAAACTGTAAAATTACCCTCTTTTCTGTAAAATTAGATCTTTGACTGTTAAACAGTTTGGAACAGTATTCCCAGTGCACACGACAGGAACACCTGAAAACTGCACACCAGAGCGTGGTCATTCAAGAGACCCCATAGTCACCGTTCCTCTCTGGAAGGGGAGGAACTGGGAAGAGGAGAATGTCTTCCTGAGCTTGGGGAGCACAGCAATGTCCCACCCAGCTCCTGCTTAAGTTTTGGACAGGGCTCCTCAGCAGACTTGAGCTCGGAATAAGTGCAGCACTGAGAGCACAACGTGCTCCCTGATGACTGATCCTGCCTTTCTACAAGGAAACTCAGAAAACATTAGGTAGAAGTAACCAAGAAAGTCCTTAAAGCTAAAACATTTTCAGTTTCTGTTTTCTAAAAGAAACCCCTCATCTCTCATATTTTTCTGGTTTCTTCTTCATTGCGTTTCACCATTCTTTCCCTCTCCTCTCCCTTCCTTGCGTATTCTGTCCTGCTCTGCACTGCTGCACACAGACGTCTCATCTCTTTCTTTGGGTGACTCACACAGAAGACCAGATGACTGCAGCATCTCCTGAGTTTCAGGGAAAACCACAGATTCTGACATATCTGCTATTAATTTCCAAATTTCATTCATTCAAGGCATGCCTTTCACTCTAGTGATCTGATACAGCATGCTGCAGTTGTGACCAAAGGTGTGGTGCCACTCTCTGCTGGTCCCCTGGGGCCAGAGGGCTGAGAGTAGGAATTCCCAGGAAAATTCATCTTACAGGCACCTCAACTCACGCATTTTTTTCCTTTTGTCCCATTTTTTTATAACAATTCTCACAGTGCCCCCAAGTTTTTTTGTTGTTGTTTGGTTGCGGGGTTTTTCTGTTTTGTTCTTTGTTTGTTTTACAAGAACTGCTTGCAAAATGCCAAAGCTTTAGGAAGGTCCTATCAGGCAGTCAGTATAATGCCTCCATGGTACAGCTATTCTGCATGACTGGGACAGTCTGCAGGAGAAAGCAACCTGACTTTTCAATAAGCCACTATCTCTGATGACACCTCAATTTCACTATCCACAAGCTTTTGTCCTGAATCCTTTTTATCTCTGATTCCGAAGGTAAAAAGATCATTTGGGTGTCTCAGCGTAAAGGGACCTGAAAATTGTAGAAAGGCCCTTAGTGAGTGCAGTGCCAGACCAGCAGTTCCCCTGCCCTCAGCAGGCATCAGCCTGACCTCCTGCACCAGGACAGGGAACACTGATAACACACATGGAGAGAATTCTCTGTTATCTTCTGCTTAAATTAGTCCTTCTAAGTGAGGCATCACAGCTCGAGTCCTGGTGTGAGGAGAGGTACTTCGTGAAAATCAGAAGAAAATCTCTCCAATGATCTGCATGAGGTAAGAGGGGTTAATTTTTAAGCCACAGTTATCGAAGAAAGGGATTAAAATATTGGACCTGTAAATCTGTATTTAGGCACTTACTCGAATAAGTGACCTGATTTTCAGCAGGGCTGTCCTGTGCTTCCAGGGACATGACCCTGATCTAGGTGCCTGAGTATATACAAGCACCAGTAGAGGCTCTTATTTCTGGAAACAAACAAACAAAACCCAAAAAAAAAAAAAAAAAACAAAACCCCAAAAACCAACAAAAAAAACCAACAAAACAAACAAACCCCCGAAACCCACTAAAAAAACCCAAAACCAACCCAACAACACAACCAAAAAACCCCATTAAAAGCAAAACTTAAAAACTCACCACCCTAGTACATGTGCATATCGCTTGCAGGAAAATGAGACTTTGGAAAAGCAGGTGAGATAAGCTCTAGTGTTTGGATTAACCAAAATTTTACTTAATGCAGCTTACACATTAAGAAAAGCAGAAACGTGAGAATCAAGGCTTCGGGATTCTTGAGGCTACGAGAGGAAAAGCACGTAGGTGTTATGTTAACACCAGCACTGTTGACCTCCTCCGGGTGGCACTCCTGCTCCCTGAGAGAGGACATGGACATCGCACACAATCTCTCACATCAGCCTCCTGCTCGCACAACGCACTGGAGACAGGCCCTGGGGGTACCTACTGGCAGCAAGTTTGTCTGTAGGGTTTTTGACACAGAAATACTTCATAGCAGTTCCACAGAAAAGATCCTTCTGCACAGTTCTCTGTACAGATGCACTGAGGCAAAAAGAAAACACAAGACTAATAGAGCTGAGTTGCACCAGAGGTGGTTTTCTGAATCCAAGTGCTGGAGCTGTGGATAGCAAAAAGTGCACAGGCACTAGATCCCAGGAACATTGCACTTTCCCTGGCTATTCTTCAGAAGTTTTTGGAAAGGTCAGAACATCCCGTTTTTTGGCTCTGAATTCCTACCTGTGAAGCAGTGGGCCCATTTCTGAGAAGGACAGAAGGACAGGACAGTGCCTGGCTGCCATGGCCGCTGCTGTAGGGCCATAAAACCTCCTTTCTGCATCTCACAGGCCCTTTGCTGATCCTGTGGATAGTAATGCTCTTCTGCTCAGGAAAATGAGCAAACTCTCTGAACTGCTCCTCCCTTCCCCGGAGCCACTCTCACTGTCATGACAGCCAGGAAGCTCCGGAAGACTACAGATTTTGTTACAAACCCGTTACAAATCCCTACAAGTCTCCTGAGCTGCGTCATCCACATTTTAAGCCCCTTATTGGTGTAAGGGCATCTCAGCACAGCAGTTGTATTGCTACACTCACTGAGTTTGAAGCTTGCAAGACTCAAACAGGGAATCCATAGATACAGGAGATAACAGGCACTTCGCCTGATCCATAACCTGCCTAGTCAGAAGACGACAGTAAATGTGTCTCCTCTCTCCAGCTCTCCAATAACCAGTTTTCCCCAATATCACTCCTTGCAAGTCTTGTTGTAACCCCCTATGAGTTCCAAGCACATGATGAGATGATTCACAAAGATCAGAGAGGGAAATCTTAAGTCAGATTTATTTTGCTGAGCTTTAAGCTTTTATTTTATATTAATGGGTCATTTTAGAAATAGCCTTAATTTTCACTACTTGAAGATGAAAAATACATGAAGGGTGGTCATAGTCATGAATATGTTGAATAATAAAAGGCTCATATGGTTACACAGTAGTATTATTAGTTAATATTCAGAATAGGCAAAACTACCTACCAGCTGTAACGACCGATGAGCAAAAGATAATGACAATATATTTGACTGATATGTAATGCTCTATCTCCTGAACAAACTATTAAAAGAAGGAATAGAGTAGAATTAGATTAAGAATTTGTATCCCATAAGAAATCCAGTATTTGCCTTTGTCCTAAATTTGGATGAAAGGATTAGTTAGGATTTCCACGGACTAAAAATTCTAAAAGTTTTAGTTCAGAAACATCCAAAACACTTTACCTTTCATGTAACAGACCCATTCCATTACATTCAACTAATACGAAATCCTTGGTTTCAAATCAGATGTCTCTTAAATACTGATAGCAGCACACTTCAACATGCCCAAAACTCAGATTCTCTCCTACCTTTGCTATATTGCACTTTCCACAATATTCACAAAATCAGGTGATGCCCATGGCACATGTTTTTTATGAAGGACACCTGCATCATAGAGGTAAATGCAAACAGCCACCAGAACATAATGGGGACCCAAAGCACAGTTCCCACAAGGATATTCAATGATAGAGAAATAGGAATAAAATTGTGTCAGCCAGCCTAGCTGACTGAAAATGCTTCAAGTCAGTTCAGAACTTCTGACTCTGCCTCAAAGCATGGGAAGTCCAGCCCTGGGGTCCAAAATAGCAGGTTCAGAAAGAAAGGCCTGTAGTCCAGTGGTGTGTGCTGTCATCTCATCTCAGGTTTTCACCTTTCCATCTCAAGCATTGCCAGTGCTGCGAAGTGGAAATGACACACAGGTTTCCAGGCCTCGATCCTTCTCTTGGGCCACGTAACACAACATGAGAGAGGTCACAGGTGTGACCGCCCCATAATCTGTGGGACAGGTTAGGATGTGATGTGTGAATCTGGCTTAGTTCAGCAAAACCAACCACTCCAGTTCAGCCTGAAATGAATTAATGCTTTGGATTTTCCTGACTTCTCCTTTTCTCCTATCATCAAAATTTTCCCTGGGAAAATCTGACTTGGTAAAAAATTATTATTTTCTTTGAAAAAATCCTACTGATAGAAAACTCCCACACAGCTATACCAGTGACCTCGGAGATAACCAGCCACATCCATGCTGGCTTTCAGTCTATCTTCTCCCCATCACCTGAAAAGCAACAGCTCTCGTGCTGTCCAGGACAGCCTGGTCTCACCTGGCTAAGGGGGAAAGTGACTTGCAGAGCTGCCAGGCTCAAAGAAGGTTCACAGCTTGGATGCCTGTTCTTCTCACTGCTGTGGCAGCAGCAGGTGGAACAGAGAGGCTATTACAAGATCTTCCTACCTCAAGACACGCAGGTTTTACATGAGTTAATGCAGCTACAAGAACAATAGGCAGACAGGGGTCATTTGTAGCAGGAGAGGGAGGTAGTTGGAGCAGGAACTTAGCATGAAGCTCTGCTTCATTATCAGGGGTATCTAGAAAGGGCTGCAGAAATCTATTCATCCAGGACAGATTTAGAGCCATTTTATAGCAGCATGCACACCTATTACTTAATAAAGTTACCAAATGTAGGGCCACCAGATTAAGTACTCTCATAACAGTCCCTATTTTTTCACCTTTCAATAGTCAAGCAGAGAGAAGTGAAGTGGCTGGTGCAAGACCACAAAAATCTGATGATGTATTTACCTACTGCATCTCCTGAGTAGCTGGGAAATCCTGGGGTTATAGCTCTGTCTCTGTGATTAAACCATTGAGACAACACCATTCCCAGGCACGAGAATCATGGCAAGTCTTTTGATACTAGCAGGGAATGTGATTATGTTGTGTAACACACACATCTGCATGCTTTCTGCAGAATGTTTATCCATGTTAGGCAGCCTGGATGAATGTTTTCCCACTTCTTCAGTTAGATGCTTAACACATCTACCGAACATAACAGAGTTGCAGGATGAACACCTTTTGGAAATGCTTTTGCCATTCGCTGTCTCTTTTGCGTGATCCTTAAACTCCTTTCCCCTGCATACTCAGGGCTGTGCTTGGATATCCCATGCACCCAGCAGAGCCCTGGGAACGGTGCATTTTCTTGACTCAACCGAACTCCACAGCCCTATTTGCTGCCCACTCCCTTGGGCTCAGCCTTCAGCTCCATAGCTAAAATTGCTCACCCCTGGGCAGAGCACCCTCAACTCTCCCGCTCCTGGGAATAAAAGCATTTTGGTACCTCAGTTGCCAGCCCAAGCTGATGACAAGGTGAGAGAAATCTCCGCTTACTCCTTGCCCCCATCTGTTACATGTTAACAAGCAATCAATTAGGGAACCACAGGAAGAATATAGCTGTTCTGGGAAGAGGGGGTTGGAAGGAAGCGCCCTCCTTTCTTGGGATTAAGTCATCTGACACATCACTCAGGCTGATGCAGGCCGTAGCTACTGCTGTCCTGCATCATTTTATTTTCTCTGAAAATGCTCTAAAAGTTCTTAGGTCTTTTTATCTTTTTTCACATTAGGCCTCCCTTCTGCTCTGCCATGGAGATGCTCCAGCACCGCTCCCATGAGGGGTTAGTTTTTCAGTCTCTTCCTGTCTAAAGAGCCCCTAGAGCTCTGCTTCAGAGTACTACCCTGTCCCTCCTTTAGCACCTGAACGTGCCAAAAAGAAACACTGGGAATGGGTCCAAGTGCTGGAGCAGGGACAGAGTCAGTGCTGACAGTCAAAAGTCCAAGTAAAAGTTCACATTCAATCACAGGAGATTCAGCAATGACAAATCACAGAAACCCTGCCAGGGAACAGGCCAGTGCTCTAGAGATGGCCACGCTTTCCACATAGCATAATAAAAGAGGAAGAGTCGGTGGGGCAATACAGAGTGACTACTTCTACAGGTGGATAATGTTAAGGAGAGACATCTAGAATCTACAAAGTTAAGCTACAAATAGCGAATTTTGCAGAAAACCCAGACTGAACTGTACCCTGTACTGCTCTGTCCACTCCAGAGTCGAACATCCTCAGTGACAGAGTGTCATCAGGCCCATTCAATGAACAAAAATAAAATGAGCGCTCTCCCTACATGTGCATTTTTTTCATTTCATGGGAGACAAGGAAGTGCTGGTGTGGTGGATTGACCCCAGCCAGCAGCCACGTACACATGCAGCTGCCTGCTGACTGGACGTAAGCCTCCAGTCAAACCACCATGACTGGGTAAACTCAATGCACTTTTCACTGGAAGGTGAATGGTCCTGTCCCTTTTCCAGTTAGAGAGCACAGCAAATAAAGGGAGTATCTGTACGTCCGGGCATGTTGCTCACATGGGCTCTGATTGTGTAAGTATATCCAAGCATTCGTGGTTATTGGAGTTTGGCTGGATGCACTCCCACTTTTGGCTGCACTGCTGTACCTGTATGTGTGCATGTGCAGTGTACCTCTGGCAGTCAGGACACAGCCACACATCTCATACGTGAACTGTACAGGCAGGAGCAATGCACTGCAATTCATCTACACATACATGCATCAAGGTTTTCAAATCAGCTGAGGAATTTCTTAGCCTCAGTAAGACTGACAAAAACTGGGTAACTCTACCTCCTTCAGTGCCTAATTTTTTTATCATCAAAGAAGTTGCATCCTAACAAAAAGGGCTGGTGGAGCTGGAAAAGGAGGAACACAGGACTGACTGTCATCCAAGTGCCCTGTCCAGCCTTGTGGTGAGGTCCGTATGGAGCCCATGGCCACAAATTAAGAGTGGTAGGACAAAGTAAGAACCTCTCCACTCCTGTAATGCTGGAGCTTTCATCTCAAGGTGCAGACATCTTTAAAGAGATGACATCTCTAAGCAGGGGCACCCACTCCTCAAATGGGCCTTAAAACCACCTTTAAAATGTAAAGCATTTCCTTTCCAGGCTTCACGCCACCAGCAGCCACATTTTCAGGGTATCAGTGCCACTTCCAGAGGCAGGAAGATCCGCTAGGCCAGATGCCCAGATCTGGTAGCCAGCCAGGCTAGGAACTTGGCAAATTTTCCTACCACTACAGAGCCTAACTTCATGTTCAGCTTGACTTGGAAGGACCAGAGTCAGGCAGGAGGAGAGAGGCAGCATACAAAAGAATGGAGGGTTAGGTGCATTACATCACCCTCCCTTGCCCCCTTTTACATAACATGGCAACACTGCAGTCTCAGTAATGTCTTAGGGGCATCTCCCTTTTTTGCTATGGAGTGAATATCTCAGTTTCCCTCCCTTCCCACCATACCTTGAATAGTCCTCTTGAAGAAGGCTTTGCATGCCTCACAGGAAGCCACGCCGTAGTGGTACCCAGAAGCAATGTCCCCGCACACCAGGCACAGCCGCTTGGGGATTGCATTGAGCATGTACTCGCACTTGGTGGGCGAGTCCTCCATGATGGCGCTGGCGCAGTCTTCGTAACGCTTACGGCAGGACCCGTTGCCAATCCCCGTGCCATTGAACATGGGTGGCGAGTCAAGGCCATTGGGGTGGCCACCCATGGCGATGCCGTAGCCACCGCTAGCATCGGAGGAGCCACTTGGGCTGTGGTGGCTGATGGCGTCGATGCCAGAAGATGGGCTGGAGGGCTCGGTCTTGATGAAGGACCCACAGCTGGAGGAGAGATGCCGCTCCTCCGTGGCCATTCTGCCGAGCAGCCTGCAGGGAGAGAGCAAAGGCACTCAGTGGCCTCCTGGCCAAACCCAGCTCCAGGTTGGTCAAATGACAGCCCTCCTTTTCCCACCTCAGTCTAACTCCAGTTGGCTTAGGCAGTTCAACTGCTCCCCCCACCAGATACTTCTTCAGGAATATCAGTACAACTCACTAAGAACAGCCTGCCTACTCCCTACAAACTCACGCTACAATAAAGGCTATTTGTGTAGATGACAATTTTGGGCTCTTCAGAGGCTGCAGTCCTGGGAAGGGGCATCAGTGCTGATGAGGCACAATCTACTTAGAGCACAATCAAACCCTGGGACAGCAGAAGAAATGAGTCTGCCTGTGGGAGGCCAGGTAAAAAAGATGTTTGGTTAGTTCAGGATGCGCTTCCCTGGTTCTAACTAAAAAGTTCACTAGCAGACCCTGCAGGAAGGGCCTGCTTGGATTGGATTTTCATTTGTAATACAGAAGTCTTTGATTAATTTTCATGCTAGACTCCTTCCCCACTTCACTATCAACACAAAAAGGTGAGCTTAGAAACTGAAGGGAAATAATCTGATCAAAGTTTCCTCCAGCTTATTTTAGTCTTTCTTCTATTTACTATTATCACACTTTTGCATGGAGATACTTCTCTCAAATTCCCACTTCTTAGAGAGGGGTTTATGCTCTTAAGTATATAGAAAGGACTGCTTATTTTCCAAACTTGCAAGCTGCTCTTATTTGTTGTAGTTACAGATAGTCTTACTCCTATATAAATGTTCAGTCTTTTTTTAGAACACTGCTAATTTCTATTATATCATATGGCAATGAGTTTCAGGGGTTACTTGTGCACTGTATGAACAAACAAAAAAACCTCACTTCTATTTGCCCATACTGTAAGTGCAGCCCTTCAGGCTCCCTGAACATGTCCTGACTCTCCTTCTCAAGAAATGTGCTTTCGCCATGTTCTCCTCATTCAGCTCTTCATTATCTACATAATTGTTCGTCACGCAGAAGTTTTTGCAGACTTCTTATCTGCTTCATCATCCATCTCTGAACTTCCTCTAGTCTGGCTATTTCTGTTCAGGCTAGAACAGAGTTCAATGAGCCAGCTCCTCAGTAGCATGAAACTGGCACAGCTCCATCACTTCTCCAGCTGAAGGTCTGGACACCAGTCAAGACAAAGGCCCGTCATCGATTACCTACAGACGTTATCATATTTTCAATGTTATTTTCAGCCTATCTACTATATAACTCCTTACATTGTTTGCTTTTTTCTCTTTAAATTAAAAACTAAATTGTTACAATTTCTTCAACAGAGAATATCAGCAAGTTACTTACTGCAATCCTCAGATCTTTTCCTGAGTTGCTATAGTTAATTTAGCATCCATTAAGATCTATGAAAAATCAAATTAATGCCTTCTCGTGTGCAATGTTTTGCAATAGTCAACAGTGCTGTCCATGGACCCAGCTTTATTAGGATCCTTTGGAGTTCTTCAGTCTTCCTTGATAATTTGATGTCATCCATAGACTCTCATTGTTCATCCACTTCCCAGATCGTTAACACATGGATGGAACACAACACTGATCTTTGTGGGTGATTCATGTTAACGTTTATCATGCTGAAAACTGACTTCTCTTTCTTTTCTGCATAGGATATGTCTAGCCTTTTCTGTCTCAGACACTTTTTAATTGATAACAGTATTAACCTGACAGGTTAAATTTTCCCTTCAGCAAGATAATTTGTCAAAGGCTTTTAAGAAAACCTAAATATATGCATTTTCCTGATGATATGTCCAAAGAATTCTGACAGACTGGGGATGCTTGACTACTTGGAAGTTTTGCTGGTTTAAAGTTACCATACCATGGTCATGTGGGTAATTTCTATTTCTATTTCAGTTTCAGCCTATTTACCTGGTATTTATGGCAACTCCTTCTGCCAAGTGGTCAAACCTGTCAGGGGACAGGACAAAACATTCTGTGATACCACAAGACTGGAGTGCACATGTATATACATCACATCTGTGTGTTTGTTGATGAATGTACATGTTTGAGATGCAGCAACTTCGCAGTATTGGATCCTTAAGATCTCATTTGACCTGAGTACCTCCTAATTTTCCCTTCTCTGTTTCATCCTCAATGTTTGACCTCATCTGCTATCTGTGGGATCGATCAGCCAAGTTTGTTATTTGGCAAGACTGTTGACCTTGAGAGTATGGGCAGGCATCTCACGTTCCTCGGCTGCTTTGCCTGGTGTTACCTGAGAGGAATCCAGAGTTTGGTCCCTCTCAGAGACAGCGTGATGAGTTGATGAATGCTCATGCTTTGCCCAGGGGGTCACAGTGGACTAGAGGCCATGGAGCTGTTACAGGAAGAATTGCTGCAGGTGCATTCATCTTTAATCCCACAGGGCACCTAGACAGTTTGTAGATCTCCTGGTGTAGTGCCAGCTGCCTGAGTGGAGGAAGATGAAGTTTTGCTAGCTGAGACCAGATCTCAGCATCTCACAGCAAAGCTGGAAGTTGCTGTCCTGGCCAGACTCTGGAACCTTTCCCTACCTGAGAAGTGTGTTTGTAGTAAGAATTTGAAGATCATTGGGCACAATAACAGGAGATTAGGGTTAAAATGGAAAGCAAAGCCACCAAAACCCACTGTTCTGCACTGAGGAACTCCACAGTAAAAGGAGTTAGAGTTTTAATGCTAAGGGCAGACAGAGGATGACACTATGAAAAAGGCATGACAAGGAGGTGACCTGTACTGTCAGATTCAGTCAGTGGAGTTCAAATCCCAGCTTCTGTCTCTTAAAAGCCCAAAATTCACAGAGGACCTCAAGAGGACCCACTGAGGGACTTCCCTCCACTGCAAAAAATTTTTAAAAAGAAGGGAGATAGTCTTCTCCTAGGACCAACTTACTTCTCAACTCATAACCTGAATTAAGGAGCCTTCATCCCCGAGGCAGGCAAACAGTGACTAACGGCGAATTAAGGATGGCAACAAACCCCCTACGTCCTTACAGCTGAGGATGCTCCTGTTCCCTTCCAGGAGAGAGTAATACATCGTGAGCTCTGGTTAGGTGCGAACATATGCTTTAGAGGCAAAAGTCCTTAACGTCAAGACAGATCAAAGATCATAGCTCAGGTGACTCCAGCCATTCCAGAACTTGTGTTTTTCTTTTCTGGTCTCTGAACAACTTGCATGGTTGATTATTGCTGGGCAGCACACACTGAGTTAAGCCTCACCAGCTCTGGCTTTCCGCAGGTCTCATGGAGACCCCATGGTGACTTTTAAACAGACTCGGAGTGTCCCCTGGCAATGAAATACAACAACTTGAACTTCAAGAAGAATAGCTAAATGTTTTTTGCAAAGAGTTGAAAGTGATGAACAGCCATTTTGCTCAGCTCTAGTTACCTTAATAGGAATGTAAAAGGAGAGGGACTTGATCCAACTCTCCTCCGTGCTGGCACAGGAAACTCCGTTACTATTTCTGTGCCCAAGTAACAGGCTTAGAGGTTCTAAACATTTCGTTCTTTTCACCTTTCCTCATCATAGGTCATTCTCTCTAATCCCTTTAGCATCTTTGTGGCCCTTCTCTGGATTTGTTCCAACTTGCCTGGGTCTCTCTTGCAGCAAGGTTTCCCAAATCGCACAGAGCGATACCACAGCACTACAGGAGAGAGTCACTCTGAAAAAGCACACAGCCGGGCAAGCATATGGACCAACGGAGCAGTAGCTTTACCAGACATCAGGCTGCACATCAGCTCACATATTTGATAGCTACTGTCTCACTGGGACCTCTCTGAACACAAGCTGCTTTTGCCACCGTGCTCTGCACATCATGAAATTTGGAGATTCTCCTTGTTCCAAAGTAGATCCAGTATCATCTTTAAACCACACGCTGCTAATTGCCACGTGTTTTACCAAAGGTTGTTAATAATGCTTACTTTTCAGCCTGGCTCTTCTTTTTTTTCTACTTTTCTTTCTAGTATCTTTCAGTTGTGTCAACTGTAAATGTGAGAACTGTTCCTTTTACATTTTGCTTCAGGTCACTAAAAAATGTTTAAAAGCAAAACACTGCCCTGTTGAACACCACCTCTGAAGAAGGATAAAGACTGTCTCTAACCCTCTGTTTACACTCTGTCAGCTAATCCATGATTCATTTCACAGGATTTGTATCAAAACCAATTTGATCTAATTTCCCTAATGAGATCTTGCACAGCTTTGTGTCAAAAGCCCATGCATGGTCCAGATACAGTCTATCCACTGCATTCCTTTTTCCCACTAATTACCTAATTGTATCAAGAAAGGTTATTGTCTGCTGTACTCCTGTTTCATAAACCCACTGCTGTTTATCACTAACAATGTTGTTAGCCTTTACATGCCTATAACTGCCCTCAAACAAGCGTGCCCTGATCTCAGTGATTCTGGATGTAAATACGCAGGTTTAGACCAAGCTGAGATTGTGCTTCAGGTTTTTGTCCATCAGTGTTATCTCCCTTGGGCAGCGACGTTGGGTTAGTGTTACAAGTTCCTCCAATTCTTCTCTAGCCTTTCATCTTTTGCTATTTCTCTATAATGGCTATACTACTTCCGAGTTTAATGGCTTTCTTGAGAACAACAGCAATAATAAGAGAGGGAAAGACTGCTAGATGAACAGGACGAGAAAGGGACAAAAGATCAGTGTTATAAAATCATGGTAGTAAATATAGCCCCCATTTTTTTTTTAACTTAAAGGATTACAAGTTTAGGATCCATACAGATAAGGTTATTTTACTGCACATCCTTTGAGGTTATTTTTGCCAGAAATAATAATTTGAAGCTATGTTCACCTCTTTACCTCCCTTCTGGATATGAAAATTACAGGAATTCAGACTTCACCTTACTCAAGAGAAAACACACCTGCTTAGCAAGACAGCCAGAATAATATCCAGCTTTGTAACAGAAGGCAACTTTTGTCCATCAGAAGAATTCTCTATCGACTAAAGGCATCCATAATTCAGTAACTTAATCCTATCTGAGCATCTAAGTGCTGAGGCAAACCCAAGTATTTGACCCTGTACCTTCTCCATGCAGCACTGCCTATTCCAAACTGGATCAAGAGAAGTTTAGAGGCAACACTGCTGAGCTTCTCTAGTGGCTGATCCTCATTACGTGACCTTCAATAGGAAAGGCCAGGACAGCTCAGCACTATACTTCAGTTTCCTGGAGGAAGGTGAGGAACGGGCATCAGAAGTTCTGCCATGTAGGCCACTCTGTTCATCAGTATTTTCTGATAAAATCACAGACTCACCAACCCAATATGTTGGAGATTTCCAACAGCAAGACTGATATTGTCCTTAAAATGAATGCTGAAATATAGCTGTAGGACTAATATCAGCTGTGGGAAGAGGAGAGCAAGAGTACACTCAGGCCCTTCCTCAAGCAAAACCTCTATTCTGGGCACAAGAAAAAATGTAAAAGGTCAGAAATGGGTGTTTCTGAGTGGTTCTTAC
Source organism: Pampusana beccarii (assembly GCA_013399365.1). NCBI lineage: Eukaryota > Metazoa > Chordata > Aves > Columbiformes > Columbidae > Pampusana > Pampusana beccarii. The sequence continues at coordinate 842,395 of VWYH01000674.1, read as the reverse complement.
AGCTAGATGTAGGCTCCAGACAGAATGAAATCTCAGGTTTTTTAAAGTCCTCTAAGATCTACCACAAAATTGAAAACCCCTGCAGGTGAAATGCCTGTAGAGCTTGTAACTTCCAGGTGCATTATAGCTGTGCTTGTGGAATGGCGCTTTAGTCCTGAAGTCCATGAATAGGGATTACTTGCAGTAGATTCAAGCTTTACTAACAAAACCTGAGAAGACGGCCACTATAAACCTCCTCACCTCAGGCCCCAGCTTGTGACACCAGCACACTTCGGATTGCACAGACATTTTTAAGCCAACCGTGAAAGACCAAAGCAGCTTTAATCTGCAGAAACACCAATGATTTAAACAGAGATAAAACATCCAGCCTCTTCTCCAGTACAGGCCTATTTTTGCTATCAGTATTTGTTAGCCCAGATGACACAAACATGCACTGCATGTGTAAATCAGATGTGTCTTTCATGCCATTATGCCACTTGGGCAACACAGACTTTGCGTCCTTTGTGGGCCATATGAGAGAGCTTTGCAACCCACAGCTGGCTGACAAACAATATAGATCAGCTTCTCAAACACCGGCTGCAACTCCAGTACCAAGCCAAATTCTGTCAGGTGGTTTGTTTAGATACAGGAGACAGAAATAAATAACGCTTTCCAAGTGGCAGGCTAGACGTGACAGCTGCAATAACAGCCAGTATAATTTTAGGTCACATATGCAAAGAGGTAATGTCATGGAGCCGAGCTGCTGACACCTGTTGGGTGACCTGCTCTTACCATGGAGAGCGCACACGAGCTCCCATCCCCACCGCTCCGCTTCCTGGACACCCGCTATGGTGCAAGGGAGGCAAGGGGTCAGCACACCCACTGCTTTCTCCTGCTCTTCTACTCAACATGCACTTCAAATGAGAGCGACATCATCTAGAGACTCCTTGTCTCTACTGAGAGCTCTTCTCCACGCAACAGTCCAAGAATAGTGGAACCTGCCAATATGCCACTTTACTCTGGTACAGTGGATAACTGTGGACAATTCAGCCATACCAGCCACAGGCCAGGACGCTGCCCTGGGCTCATTCTATTGTACGGGAACATGCAGTGTTCCCAGGACAAACTTCATTTCTCTTAGTCGGTAAGCAAGAGCTTGGCTAGGACATTGGTGACAGCCATGATCATAAACATAAATCACCAAATTACCAGTGCATAGGCTTTAGAGGTTTTTTGTTTAAATCACAGAATTTTGCAGTGCTATAAAGGACAAGAGAGTCAGAACCTCAGATCAATCTAAGTATTCTTCTGTGAGGTGCAGATACGATTTCTAAGACTTCTGTCATATTTGCTAGTGGCATCTCACTTTGGCTTGCGTGGGTTACGCTTCTATTCTGTAGAACAGAGCAAACCCTAGACAGTTTGTTTGGAAGGCACTTACCGGCAATACGCCCACACAAATACTACATACTTCTCTTTAGAACAAACATAAACTTAGCAAAAGGCTGATGAGCTTGCTCTCTTATTTGGAGTGGAAAGCAATGTGTGACTTCTACTCCACAGCATGAATACCAACCTGTAGTTCACAAACCTGGACTACCAGATTGTAATAAGGTCTAACTGTGATCATTTTATTCTAAAAGAGCTACACCATCCTAATTCCAATTACAATATTTTCCTGTTGCTTTTGGCTTTGCTGGGCATCTGGACGTGGCTTATTTTGTAAAACTGTATCACACTTGGCCTGCCGTTCACCCTTTCTCTGAAAAGAGGTATAGATTTTTTTTCGTATGCTTTATAATTTGACAGTGGGTCAGGGGAAGAACTTTTGAGTCAGGAGGCTGAAGAAGCTAAAAGAAAATATGTAAGGAAGCCAGCAAAGTCCCACAGCTTCCCAGCTGCAAAGGCCTATCTAGAGACCTGTCTCCAGGTGTCAGTTCCCCTGGTATTCCTGAAGAGAAGTGGGTTGTTTGAGCACTATTGAAGTGTGTCACTGGATGAAACCAGTTGTGCCCTATAGACTGGGCAAGCACATTGCTTGCACAGCATGGGAGATGGAGGCCCAAGCTGGGCTCTTCTGCAGGCTAAGGAAATGGAGACAGCAAGTGCTCGTATTCTGGCTCTTACACAAATAGTATTCGCTTGTCTAATGCCCAGGAGACATTTTATCCCTTTGACCCATTGCATAACCAGAGCCCTGTTACATACCGGTAGATCTTCTCTAGCCCAAGTTAGCTCATGCTGATGAAAGCTGTCGCAGCAAACTGTCTGGAGGCTGCTTAATAAATAAAAAAGGCTTCTCATGGGCAGAAGACATTATGCATTTCCTACTAGCCTTCATCTCTCTCCTCATTCTTGTAATTTCTCTTCACCCTTAGGACAACACTCTTGTTAGTAAATGGCAAGAAGTATTACACAGACAAAGTGACAATTAATCTGGAGGTGTGACATATCAGTTCACTCCCTTATTAACACATCACCTTTTGAAGGTACCTTGCCCTCTGGTGTACTAATTGCACTCCCTCCAGAGTGAATTGCTTTAGCACTTGAGCTAATGCTTCCTGCTTATACTTACTGTTGATACCATAGCAAAACAAGGACCAGGATTGACTTGCTGTTCACTATTTATCCAAATTCTACCACCATCCTTTTTCCCCCCATGTCATCATTCTGTGTTTCATACTTCCAGGCTGTGTGTACCTTCTTCTCCCACTGTTTCTACATCTGGAAGACTGCTCACACCAGTTCGACAATTTTGCCTGCATACAGCAAAGCTGCAACACTATCCCTGTTGAAATGCTCAGCTAGACCTTCATTTCTTCTTGAATGTCTTTATACTCTATCTAGGGCACTTATAATCTATATCTCTCTTAGTACCTTCGGTGTCCTTCAGATAATGGTGAATAAGATCCACACAACAACATACTCAGTAAAGCACACTTCAAATACTTGTAAGTCAGAATTTTGCTTCCACCTTTTCAGCTAGGCAAGGAAAGGAAAACCTCCAGCACTGCCATTCATATCACATGTATTTTTCCATCCTAGCCTGATCCCTCGTCTATCTCACAGAGACCTTTTCTTTCCCTCAGCACCCTTCTTAGCATTTCTGAGAGGAAATTACCACCAGTGCAAATTCTTCAGGCTGCACTTCCTTGCATTTCAAGATACCCATTGAGGGCACTCCTCCCTTCAACCTTGCCCACAATGCATGATGAACAACAGCAGGGAAAAAGCGAGACACAGAAGTATTGTTTAATTCCTATGAGTGTTAGAGGAAGGAGTTAGGACAGGAGATACCTACAAACCAAAGACATCATCCTAGAAGCAAATGTGAGAAAAGACTTAAGAATTAACATTTCTTTATGAATATTAGTTTATTGAGAGAGGACCCTAGGTTTATTCAGACAAAAATTTGAACTTGTGTGTTCTCCAGTCTGGATGCGTTTAGGAATTCTTTGATTTTGACGTGTTGGTTTTGTGATTTGTTTTGGTTTGGGGTTTTTTTTTTACGTTTTCTGTTTCTTACACTTCAAAACTTACAGTTGCAGTGGGAGTCTGCCTCTTTCTCTCACCCTTGCCAAGACAATCCAGACAGAATAGATGGGCTTTGCCTAGTTCCACCTGTAGCTCTTGGAGAAATCTATAATTAAGTGTCTCATCGTTAGAAACATTACTCAAAACCAGACAGATCCTGAAAAACTGACTGAAATTAGTTCCACATAAATTACAGCGTGGAAAATAACAATGGGCAATTAGTTCTTTTCGGTTTGAAATCTTTTTTATCCCTTACTCTCCAGAAAGCATTTCTAAGATGATATAGTAGCAAAGCAAGATAACAGCATGAGAGAAGACACTGGATCTGGCATAGGGGAGATGTCCCAGAAACACTGGAAAAGCGTGGAAGTGGGAATGAGTTGGGCTCTTGGTGAGGATAAAGGCACAAGAGAACTGCATGGGGTCTGGGACAGACAAGAAACCTGTGCTACACAGTGAGGCTGAGATACAGCCCTTGAACAAGCAGAGAAAAGGAGTACATGACAGCCGTACCTGTAGACCAGGCTCCTCTTAAGCTAATGAATACCACAGGTTTGAGGAGAATATGTGATACATAGAAACACCCCGTTTCCTTCTGCACACCTTAGACTGCTGTAACATACAGGATTATCTTTAGCTACCTGTTTAAGATAACCTCAAGGTTCAGATTTGCTGAGTCTTTAAAACCTCACCTTCTGCAGGTATTTAGCAGATCTCTTACCACACACTGCATATATTAAGTAGCTGGTTGTAGCTGACCCAAATTCCAGCTTCAAACCCTAATGACTCGTTCTAAATCCACTTCATTCATCCAGCTTCCAGACTGTCCCCATTTCTGTTGACCAACAAAGCAGCTTCCAGTCCACTCAAGCTCAGTCCTACCCGAGGCCCCGCAGTGCCCTGCTTTCTTTCTTGCCTGAACCAAGACATGAGGAGAAGACCAGGACCAACAAACCACTCTTTTGATAGAAAACTTTAACAGAACAAGCACATCATTTTCCCCAACACTCTGTGTAACTTGCACATGCATTTCTCTAGAATAACAAACAAACAAATAAAAAACAAACAAACAACAAAAAACACCCTAAACAAATTCTAAAGCAAAATACTTTTAAATTACCTCAATCTTCCTTCCAAACTGGCATCAATGTTTGAAAACTTAACTAAATGTGATTACCAAAAAAACCCCTTCAAAAATATTCCTTTCTGTCACGGTGAACAAATTATCTCCTCATCCCAGGAAGTTTTCACTTTTCCCTGTTATTATTTTAGGGCATGAAATAAAAACACCCACAAGCTTGCAAGATCTTCAACCTCAGTTTCACTCCCTGTCCCCCATTTTAGCGTCCCTACTGATGCACAGGCAGAAGCCAACAGACAGACACAGCAAAGCAGAGAGACAGGCAGTCAGGCAACAACAAAGCAGCTATACAACTGCTTCTACACTTTTGTATAGCACCTGAGATAGGCTTAAATGTTATATAGCTTTATTCTGTAGGATATCTATGTATAGCAGGTATGCATACACATAATAAATTTATAGTGCAAATACATACAAACTTCTTCCTCACACACACCCTCCCACATCTCTCCTTTCCTCATTATGTGTATGCACCTAGATACCATTCCAGCAGCTTCGCTACAGAAGCCAAACTATGACTTCATATTTCCAGATCATCACCGTGAGTGTTCAGACCTTTATAGCAAACATAATCCACTAAAGCAAAAACAAACAATCAAAAAAATACTGCCTAACCGAGTTACATCATTGGCAGTCTGCACGTTCAGTCACAGCCCGCTGTCTAGCAAAGCAACAAGAAGAAGACCTCACATGATTTTGCATACGTTTGCACTCTGTCTCATCTTGTATTTAAGAACTGTTTGTTCTCTGTCCAGAGGTCTGGGAACCTTCACAGACACAACTAGGAGGGGTCAAAGAAGAGACCCAAAAAGAAGCAAGTTTCAGCAACCACTGGTCCACTGTGACCCAGCCCAGCCCACCCTGCCGGCATGTCCTCCCGACTGCGCTTGTTCCCTTTGCCCTTGGAATGCTATCACTTATTATCACGCTGACTTCTCCAGATGGGGCATTTTGGCTATTGATCTGATAAATAAACAGCCTGCTCGCTCGATCAAAATGTTATTTTGCATTTCAATTACTGTTCACTAATGCAACCTTCATCCCGCCAAGAGCGCTGCTGGCAATGACACTCGACCTGGCACAGGCGTTTGCAAGCAAATTCTGCAGCGCCTGCTGCAAGCACCTAACGGGATTACCAACCTCCATTAGATGCATAGAAAGAGGAGATGGACAGACAGGACTGGGCTGAAGGGGAACAGACGTGTGCAGAACAGAAGGTGTGAGCAGCCTGGAAAACGGGTAGGGATAGGCAGAAGCACAAATCCATTTACAATGCAGCTTTGCCAAATATTTTGACAGTGGGAGGTCTTGGAAACTAAAGACATTCACTCCAGTGGACAACCCCGCCAGCTCACAGCAGACAGACTGAGCTCACTGTGTGTGAGCCATGCAAGAGTTCAGAGCAATGGGAAATGGAAATCAATGTCTGGTGACAAGCCAGCAATGAGCACTGCAAACCCACCAGGGCAAACAGGGTCATTTCTAACACAAGTTCAGCAGCCTAGCTCCACCAGCGATCAGTAGGCTCCAGAGCTGGATGCAGGGTGTTGTGTGCAAACCTGCAGGGAGGAGACCCTCTTAGTCCTTGCTGGATTCTTCAGTATAGCACAAATTCAACTGCCTTTGGAGAATCTGGTGATGGTACAACAAGAAGAGGGCATCCAGAGAGACTGGTAAGAGATGGATCTTGGGCAGGTGTTGGTCTCTACTGATTCAGCACTCTGCTTACATCAGGGAATCCTTTGCAAAATCACCAAACTGGTTTCACTCAAACCCTGTCTACAAGGGGAAACACAGCACAAATAGCAAGTTCGTGAGGGGCCACCAGCGTGAGGTCAGGCATGACTATATGGCTATGAGACCGCTCCTAGTCCCAGGTTCTTCTGCTCACATGATGTACTTCACGAGGTGGCTGGCTTTGCACCGGACTCCTACTGCGTGATGCAGAATGCATGCTGGCCTCTTTTCTTTTTCCTACCTAAATTCCTAATTGAAACGTAACATGTATCACAAAACGACACAACTATTTACCAATGGATGCAAATGGTGGTCAGTGCTTTCACCACCTCCTGTATAGTGTGCCTGTGGGAGGCTGTTGGACTTGGTTACCAAGTGACAAGGTAATACAAATAGTTAAGAATTTATCTCAGTTTGCAGAGATCTTTTGACAAAAATCTTTTGCCAGATCTGAACAAATTTCTCCCATTTCATTACCAGACAGCATCCAGACTGAAACCGCCAGTCATCCACGAGTTAAAAATAAACAACCCCATATAACACCCTGACATTATATAAATGAAATGCTAAGTATAACACCCTGAAAGAGATCAATGTGATGCATAAAGACAGGATCTATAACTCCACACACTCACACTTCATCTGTGTGCCCAGCTTCCCAGCTCCCTCTGCCCTTGGCAAACTGAGCCTGTGTCCCACACCCATCTCCCTCTGGCCAGGTCTATGCTGGAGACCTTGCTCTCCCAGCTCTGTCCCTGTGCTCATCCTTTCTTTGAGCCCGCTCTTGGGAGCAGAGTTTCTGGGAACCATTCTACACCTATATCGCATATCCCCAACCACTAAGCATCTGTGCCCCAAAGGCACTCTAAGGACCTATATACATGTTAGGACTCCTAGCCACTGGCTCTGTGCTTATGACATGGGACAGCGAAGTACAGTGTACTGAGCCCTTAAAATGCTGCCAAAATGTCTCAAAGTCTAATTCCAGCCTCAACACTGACCTCATAGACTTCAGGAAGTCATTGCAGTTCTCCAAGACACTTCTTCCCCAACTGAAAAGCAGCGATATGGTCCTAAACGACTTACCTCACAGGAACATTGTGAAAGCTAATCAGCAACTATGATCGAAAGAATGGAGTGTGCAGGTAAGTGTGCTAAACAGAACGATGGACAGATAAATCCTGTGCTCACACGATGGCCTCTGCTCCAGATTATCAGAGAAATTCAAACCTCTTTCTTTAGCAGTGCAGCTCAGAAATTTTCCTGTGTAAGTGGTGTGAGTAGCTAGTGTTCTCGTGCCTGCAAAGTACCCAGAAGAATAAACCACTGGCTTCACAAGTGTGTCTTTATTACATAGACCCAATTCTGACCTCCTCCTGAATCTGACTGTACCTTAAGCCCAGTCCCGTGTGACCCAGTCTACACAATAACCTTATCTCTAATACTGCTTAATCCTATCTCCATCTCTCTAGGTGCTATTTCACACACCAACTGCCTCCTGACAACATCACCAGACAACCTGTTTTTCTGTTCTCCTTCAGAGCTACACTTCACTAGAAGTTTTTAATAAAAAAATAATTTTGTTTTAAAATACTGTTATTTTTCATTATAGAACTCGGTTAATTTGGGCAATCTTTTGTACTGTAGGACTTCCAAAACAAATCTAAAGAAAATAAGATGTTTAATTTTGCTTTGTCCCTAGCACTTTTTTTAGCCTGTCATGCATTGCCTCATGTTCTTTGTCTGACCAAGTGTGTGCTGTCTCTGGAACATAATGAAACAAAATATCGTAAGTTTCCTCAAAATAAATTGGAATTTCCACTCAAACTAGTTGCAACCAGATTTGGGATGAAATAGTATTTTTGAACAAAAAAATATTGCATGAAACAAGATATAATTTTCATGCAGCTCCACTCCCTTTATCTTCCACATAGCCCTCTGTGCTTCACTCCACAGGTCTCTTTTCTCTATTTACATGCATTCAGAAACATGTATGTTCTAATGTACACAGAAACATTTTGACACTTCATGTTATTCTCTTTAGCCAGGCAGCGTAGAGAGACAGACACTGGCAAATAAACTACATCTAAATCATCTGAAAACCTACATAAAAGTTCTGAAAATTCAGAGTACCACAGAAGCTGTGCCATCAACTCATATAAAATGGTCATCCTGTGTTACTCAGTCCTTTTATATGGTAGGGATTAACCATGTGTCAAGGAGCATCCTGCAGCCAAAAATCAACGCCTCTGTTTTGAAAGCTGAGTGCTGCTGGAGAAACCCAGCTCTGCTTTTCCATTTGATGCCATTTAAGCTTTACCCCGTTCCTTCTGCATCAGAATGAAATCACTGCTGGCATATGATCAGAAGACTTGAAACCCTGGCTCACTATCAACTTACAAAAATTGACCTGGACATTTTAACCACTTTGATGAGAGCTTGAATGAAACTTTTCTCATTCACTCATGGCAAGGAGTGCTTCTTCTTAGCACCTCTGTGAGACACAAAATACTACTTCATTTTACAGCCTGCTGAGGAAAAATTTTTGGAATCGAGTATAACTATCTTACCTGCTACCTGAACCCTACCCAGCATTTTGCAGCTACAGTGGAAATAAATCACAGGTAGTTGGGACAGCATCTTATCTCTTCATTTAAGCCTTGATTCAACTACTACTGAAATTAAATTGTGATTTCTATTGATCTGAACAGGAACTGGACATCAGGATCTCAACAGTCATCCAAATGTTGAACACTGCAGCTATTCCATGCCTGACACTGGATTTCACTTGTCTTCTAGTGTTAAAACTACTCCTTCTTCAAATACACTTTTATTTCAAATGCTCCTTGGAAGCAAAGCAAGACGAACAATTCTTTCCCAGTAAAGTGCTTTCTCAGAAATCCCCACTTACACTAATAAACACTCCTCCTCCTGCCAGTGACACTGCAGATTGATGGCCCTTCCCAACCATTCCAAGTCATGGGGTACAGTGAATTCATTCATACATCTCCATCTCCAGGTGACATTCACTGGCCTGAACATCCCTTGGAAGTCACTTTGCTGCCAGCTATGACAGGTTTGTCAGCCCTGGGCACTTCAGTCCAGAGAGGAAATTCAGCAAATACAGGCTCCCTAAAAAGATCTCTCTAACGGGGATTAATTTGTTTCCTTGGATTCATCCTAAGCAGATAAATAGCCCAAGCTCTAGGCAGCTTTGGCAACTATCCTGCTCGAAAAGGGGAGGCAAATGTTCAAGTAATGTTCTCACTTCCCACATTATTCTCAAAACAGGATGAATTTAAGGAACTCGACCTACAAATGAAAACAGCTACAAGTAGCAAAATCACCTCCCATAGTGCACCAGCCACCTCCCCAGAGGGAATTTCAGTCCATAAGGTTAACAGCAGCTATTTTGTAGAAAAATCACTGCTCAGCCCAGCTACACCTGAACAGCCTGTTCTGATTTCCTGAGGTACCAGCTGCCGTGTTGCTCACCCCTTGGCGTTCACAGCAAATCTGGTACGAAACAGGCTGGATCAGTGAGGGAGCCACAGAGACTGGACTGCAGTGCTGGGGGAGGCTGTTCCTGACCATGCAAGAAGCTGGTGCAAACATGGACATCAATGTTCATTTTCCATTTTTTGGTGTATAATTTAGCTGAGGTGTTTAAGTTCCTGACAAATCTGCAAATGCTTTAAAGTTCCTCTGTCCCTGCAGAACTGCTGGATAGATTTTCAGGCCACGAGTTGTTGAGAGGGTGCCTTTTGAGATGCTCCTTCCAAATACTAAAAGGAAACTGTCAAGTTTGGTACAGCAAAAACCTCACACAACTACAACATGAGATCCCTCCAAGGTGACTCATGGCCTATAACCCTGCTGGAGGAATATGCAACCAGTCAGACATGGGACATGGCTGTAAATATGAAGCACATGTCCTGCAAGCCTACAGTCCAGATTTGATCAGTTTGGAAGGCTAAAATAAAAACTGAAGTTGTTTCACTCAGCTTCAACTCTGAACAGTGGAAAAACATTGCTATTTAGCAAAAGCACTGGCTTGCAAAACCGAGACATTATTCAGGGCTTGCAGACTTTGACCAATCCAGATAAATGAATTTTAGTCACAGCTGGTTAAAAAACAGAAAGAAGGCACATTTTAAAAAGCCACTCTGCATTACAGCCCCCCACTTCACATTGTGCCTGGAGAAGCAGGAGCTGAGGTAGCAGTAGAGAAGGAAGGGGAGTTATGGATTCTGGTCTATCCCGTCAGAGCACTGTTTATTCTAATCAATCAACTGAAAAAATAGCAGCTGAGAGTAATTATTAATAATCAAGTAAAATTGGATTATTTCTCTGCACTGCAGTGTTGTCTGGATGGGGAGGCTGGTGTAGAAATAAAGTTCATCAGAGCAAGCTACTGAAATAAAATTGCTGACCTCAGCAGTTCATCAGAGAAGGTGGAAAAAGGAGTCTCAACTAAGCATATGGTATACTATCTGCAGAGCACGAAGGCTAACAAAAAGAATTATTGGAAGGTGGCTGAGCTTAACCATTTGAATCAAGTAATAGATCCAGTGGTATATCCAAATAACAGTAAGAAGACCTACTGGTAAAGCCTTCCGTTTCTGAGGTATCTGGTTTTGTGGGTCCTCATTCCTGAAGGTATAGGAAGCTCCCTCTTCCAAAATGCATCACTTGAGAAGAAGGGGCTCAGATTTTCTCTGAATATGTTGAGTCCTCTCTGCAGCTGTGGTCTTGGTTCATTTTATACTCAAGTAATAGAATGGAAACACATATCATAGAGGACCACTATACCGAACATTTCCCAATACAGTCAAGTCAGTAAATTCAATGTTACTCTGCCTAAAAGAACCATAACATGGTGTTGCACAGAGTGGGCCATATTCTCAAACATAAATACTGAATTGCAACTATAAAACACACACTTTTAATGCAAAAACAATGGCTCTGTCAACTTAATCCATAAACACATAGGTGCAACTATATTAGTCACTTGTGTCCATGAGTGCCTTGTCTATGCAGTCACATACGCATCTTGTCTATGCAGTCACATACGCATCTTGTAAGTACTTTGCAAATATGATTTAGGAACCTGCATTTGAAAATATAAGTCAGACATGATATTAATGGCTGAACTGGGCCATTCAACAAGGGCAAGTGTAGGATCCTGCACCTGGGGGGGGAATAAGCCCAGGCACCAGTACAGGTTAGGGGTGGACCTGCTGGAAAACAGCACTGCAGAGAAGGACCTGCGAGTTCTGGTTGACAGCAGGTTGACCATGAGTCAACAATGTACCCTTGTGGCCAGGAAGGCCAGTGGTATCCTGGGGTGCATTGGGAAAAGTGTGACCAGCAGGTCGAGGGAGGTTCACCACCCCCTCTATTCTGCCCGGGTGAGGCCACAGCTGGTCCTGCATCCAGTTCTGGGTTCCTCAGCTTAAGAAGGACAAGGAATTACTGGAGGGAGTCCAGAGGTGGGCTACGAAGATGATTAGGGGCCTAAAGCATCTTTCTTACGAAGAGAGACTAAGAGAGCTGGGTCTGTTCAGCCTGGAGAAGAGAAGGCTGAGAGGGGATCTCATCAGTGTTTATAAATATCTCAAGGGTGGTTGTCAAGAGGATGGGACCAGACTCCTTTCAGTGGTGCCCAATGACAGGATGAGGGGCAACGGGCACAGACTGAAGCACAGGGGGTTCCATCTGAATGTGAAAAGAAACTTCTTTACTTTGAGGGTGCCAGAGCACTGGAACAGGCTGCCCAGAGAGGCTGTGGAGTCTCCTTCCCTGGAGACATTCAACACCTGCCTGGACACATTCCTGTGCAATCTACTCTGGGTGACCCTGCTTTAGCAGGTGGGTTGGACTAGATGGTCTCCAGAGGTCCCTTCCAACCCCAGCCATTCTGTGATTCTGTGAAACTGGACATAAAGCAGTAAAGCTCCCTTGCAATAAATGGAATTGTACCAATTTACAAAATTTAGGCAGCATGTCCTACAACATTATACTCCTGGCAAGAGGAAATACTACCCAACTGCAAGGGGAGTACAGTACTGCTACTGTAGAAGGCAGAACTTGGAGTTTTCTGACATCTATGTGTGCAAGACTTCAGCCATAAAACTGAACTAACACAGCAAACATTTTTTGTTTAACAGCTTACTAATTACATTTTCAAATTAAATATTTTTTTCTATCTTGAGTATTTCTATAGCACCCAACAGAATCTAAGATGAGTTACTCCTCCATTTACTTTAACAATTTATTTAAAAGGGGCTGGGGGAATCTGAAGTTTCTTCCCCGCCCCGTAACTGTTGAATCATACAAAATGCTACACAACCCCCAATATATACCATGCAGGAATAAGGGATCTGAAGACTGAAGGTTAGCTATAAGCAGGCAGTGGATGTACATACCTACTACACTAAGTCTAACGATCCCCAGGTCGGCTTTTACGTATCACCTGCAGCAAAACACTGCTTTCACCGTCCTGCTGCAAACATCAGCTGTGCTGGTCTATTTCTTTCTTTCTGAAATTTTTTCTATACCAGCAAGTTAGCAGGAAAGAAGGAGAGACACATGTTTTAATATCTTACTTTGAGCTGGATCAGTCCTAAAAAGTTTTGACAGTGTGGATCACCTACCAGGACAAAAGCATACTATTACTTCTGCAATGTTAGCATCTGCTTTAGGCACCAGCCCACAGAGCAGGATGAAGCAATGGGAAGGGGAGAAGCAGTTCTGGATAAACAGCATCTCAAGTTCTTTCACTCTGTTTGCGTGGGAAGAAAGGGTTAAGCCTGCTTTGAGGTTCACTTTGTTCTCCACAGTTTGTGCAAGGCCAGCAATCAATCAATCTTCTCTCTTTCCTCCTTTTTTTTTTTTTTTTCCCTTTCCCTGGGAACCACTGTAGGAATATCATACCCAAGATCTTGTTTAAATCCACAACTCTCCTCTGGCAAGTCAATTCTTCCCATCTTTCCCCCAGCCCCCCCTAAGACACCCCCTCCTTCCCTCCCCAAAAAGGGGCCTTCTGAGCTCGTTTTGCTAATGTATTCTCAAACCAAATTAGGGGCTCTGACTCTCGGTGAAGTTCGTGAGTTAGTTGCCGCGATGCACTGAATTAAAGATACCATCTCGGACTCAAATCAGATTAGAGCCCACACACACACATGCAAAAGCCCACTTTCTAATCAATTTTATAAAGGGCCTTCAGCAGAGATACACTAATGGTATTGAGCTAAGATCTTTAAACTAAGTCCGCAAGAAGTCTGCGGAGATAAAACACACACTGTATTAAAGAGAAAGCTCTTCACTGTGCCCTTCCCACCAAGAACCCTGTGCACACTGGAAGAGCACCTCAAAACACAAAACAGCTCTCCTGAACCTGAGATGTCCCCTCCTGCCCTCCTCTCTTGTCTTCCTCCTTCAGACCTTTAAGTCCTTTCTTTTATTTGCTTCCTGTCAAGCTGCAGCAGAAGGTCCCTGCACAGAGGGTGAAGGAGACAAGGGAGCTACAGAACCCTGGTACGTGTCAGAATTAGACATAATGAGAACAAGTGAACCCTTTTAGCCTTGTCCCATGAATCTATAAGAAGCGGTCAAGGTGGATGATCAACTGACCAGGTTCAAGAGGAGGTCCTAGTTCCACAGAGGTGCCCCGTGGTCACCCACGAGATGTTGGGGACTGCCCTGGTGTGTGGCACAGTTAACTGGGATGTCACAACAGCTGCATCCTGACAGAGATGTGACTGACTGCGTGGTAAAGGGCTCCCCATAAAAAGCAGCAGCTGCGCACACCTGGCAGCGTCACGTCATTGTGTCCTCATCTCCCTGTTTAGCAGTGGAAGTTCTCATCTGTGACTGCACGTTTCCCCCTCTGAAACCAGCGTTCTGGTTTAAAATGTGGCACCCAGGAGAAGAAGACCAAGAAGACATCAGAAAAAAACATAAGGTAAGTTGCCCACAGAAGGTGACTACGAAGGGGCGGCTGAGTTTTTAAAAGAAGCTGTAATTGATTTAACAGCCCAGCTGTTGCTCAGTCACCAAAAACTAGAGAATAAAGCAATCTGTGAAGACTCTGGTTTTGCAAGGTTTTCTATGTCAGATTGGGAAGCAATCTTCTGCTCTGTTTTAGTGTTTTCTATAAAAGCACCTCAAAAAATTTCACACACATTAGAAAGCCCAGTCTCAGAACCCAACATCAGTCTTCAGAACTATTTGCTTTCTAACATGCTGTTTCTAACAAAAGGTTGAGAGGACACTTGCTGAGGTAGCAGAAAAACTGTGTCTTAACAAAAATCACTTCCAAATTTGAAATTCCTCTTTAGCTATCAGGAAATATGCTGCTTAGATCCTTAGATTTTAGGACTGTATAAATGCAGTAGTTACATTTATACAGCCCTAAGATTACATTCAATCCTTTGAAGGCAACCACAAGGCTGAAGTGGCCCCTGGTGAAAATTAGTTTGACAACCCTGCTCTAAAGTTCTCAGATGATCAGAATGTTCTCCAGTTCTGAAACTCTGTCTGGCAAATTGAATTGTGACATTCTGCATACACAGCAGACTACCCTGAAAATCCTGACAAAAATACAGAAATTACAAAATAAATTTATCTGACCGACAACTAGCTAACACACACACACAAACCTAATAACATACTAAGGGAAACCACTCGAACTTTCACAGGGCCAACCTTCAGTAGAGGGAGCCTTCCCCTTGTTTGTCAGACAAGTGACAGTTCCTAGAGCTTAGAAGGACACAAGTGCCTCCTGCATCAGAGAAAGCCCCAACTGTACCCTTTAAGGGGCTGCAGCAGCAATTTTGCAGGAACTTAAGCACTGCTCACTGTTAGCACAGAACAGAGATCATAGGTGCCTTCTTGGTGCAGAGCTGCAGCGCGCAGAGACCACAACGACCCCCAGCCTTCTACACTCCTTCTTCCTCTGCACGGCTCAGAGTAAAACCTGTAGTTTCTATGTGCTGCTCCTCTATATATACCGCATGCTGGATGTACTCCAAAGGCTGCATGAAACTAGCCCTTCTGACCACAGCTACCACCCCCATCAGCCACCCCTCACCAGCTTTCTCTAAGCAAAGTAAGAGGAGCTCGGCAAGAGAAGTGCAACAGATAGGAGGTGTGACTGCCCTACACAGAAACCTTCCTGAGCAAAATTTCTCAGGGCTCAGATGGGCCCCACTTTCCCTAGGACAGCTTCAGGCCTCACACCACTGTGGAGTTTTACCACAGTCATGTGCTAAGGATGACGTCAGTTTTCAATGCAATTAACCTTTTCAGGCTAATGAAATGGCTGTGGTGGCAGCAAGGAAATCCTTGACTCTGGCAGGCTCCTGAGGATGGGTTATCGAGGTTGCAGAGTGTTACTGCTCCACATCTATTTGCAGGTTGCAGCTAATCAATGCCAGACCTGAAAGGAGCAGGCAATGCCAGCCCCAGCATCGTACTCCAACATCGTATTGATCCCTGGGAGGAGAGGGGACTTGGGTCTGCACCCATTGATCTGCTGTGTCACAGGCAGCGTTCTTCCAGGAACGGACCTCAGGCAGCACAAGCACACAGCCCGGAGAAAGGGGAAAATTCCTCAGATGGGAAAGCATAAGAGCTACCCCAGAGGTGATGCAAAGGCAGCAAACTGCCCTGTGGCTTAGGAAGGACCAGATCTGGGATAGAGCCTCAGGCTTTTGTGCCATTTTATTCTCCTTAGCTGGAATAACACAGGCACAACAGCCCTCCAAGGAGTGGGTGACAACTGCTGTACCCTGAGGGCTGACACTTTTGAGTCACTTTCCTCCTTTCTAGCTGTTGAGCTTTGGGAAGTGGTGGTGGTGGGTAAGGGGTGGGATGCAAATCTGATACTACACGACAAAGCCCCAGACGTGCAGTGCATGTGGAGGGAAGGAGAAAGCGAAAGTATCTTTGTCTCCCATACCAAGCCATGCCACCAACCCAGCCCATGGGGATTTCAATTTTGGGGTTCTGGAGAAGTACAAACCTGACCCACATTTGCCTATGACTTTAACAGTCTCTGTTGAGATTTGCCCTGCAGTGCTCAGGCGATCCCACTTCTTTAATTTCAAACCTGCCAGAGGTATCACCAAACCCAAGCACCAAAAATTCTAGAACCTAAATTATACCCTTGAAAAATTATTAAGATGGCTTTAAAATCAGGACATGCTGCAAATAAAAATACTGTTTTCTGTGTCTGTTTCAGTGTTGCGGGTTACTTGCATGCTCTCAATCCATGATATCAAACTTCCTTCTGCAATGCTGAAGGCAAGAAATTTGCATTAAGAAACAAAACCATAATTGGTGCATTCCTTCACTTCAAAAAAGAGGCCTCTTATCAAATATTGCAATGCTTCAAACTCCTCAATTCTCCATCTTCATTGCTCTTCTTCTTTCAATAAAGCTTGCCTTCACTTGCACTCTTTAGCATCATTATTTTCACACACCTTCCTCATTCTCTTTTACAAATACTCAGTGCATCTTTCAAACACAGATCTGGTTCAAACTTCAAAAACCACAAAATCCCAGAAGTGTTTTCAATGTTCCAGTGTGATAAAGATATAGTCAGGACACATTCAGGACTCAGCTCCATGTCCTACATTAAACTCTAGTTCCTTTTTGTATAGTCACTCACTGAGAAATAAAAAAGGGAATAAGAGCTACCAACTAGCTGGACTTAGGAGCTTTGAGATGTGTTGTCCATATGCACCTTCCACTGGGAGATTTTCTTCCTCTGTGTGTAGACCTCATGGAGCACCATACACTTCCCACAGAACCTCAATATTCGAAGGCAGAGGGGCAGGAGATAGAACAGGCATATGGAAAATGCATTGTGAAGACATTTAATTGTTGGTAACATCTTTAACAACGCTGGGCTATGCACATTCTGTGTCACATCCAGTAATATGTACTTCACCTGAAGGTCAGTCTGGAGCCTACCATTATATGAGATGGCAATCTTTGGACGGAAATCAGTAAGTTGTTTTTTTTAACTTTTGGCTATAGGAAAGAGGAGTTGAAGAAACCTAGACCTCCACATGTGAAAGGACAAAAAGTCTTCTCATAGCTGGCATATTCAGTGATGTCTGAACTCTGAAAGAGCAATTTTCCCCTCTATCATTACAGACAAAGACTCACATTTTAGCTCTAGAGGGTGTTTCAGAAGAGTTAGAACTGAATCCAACACAGGGAAAAGTATCTCCTGCAACCCCAACCAAAACACTTCATACACTTAAATGTTGCACTTTAGAGTCAGTGATGTATTATCCTAGTTTCCTGGGAAATTGAGAGAAGGCTGCTGAATGGTACCCTGTCACAAATAGATAGTGAACAGAGACTATTTGAAGACTCCCAGTACGGAGATGTCCCGTGTCAGCCATCCACAGGCCTTCTTCTCTGGTGCTGGTGCCAAGGAAACTCTCCTTATTGGGACCTTCATTTTACAGAGCCTTTGGCCACCCAGGTCCTAGATTTGAGAAGTAAAGGATGACACTGCAGAACTGCTCAGGAGATAAAACTGAATAGTAGCTTTGCCCTACTTACTGACCTGGGAAGCAAGTAACCCCCCCAATATTGCCCTTCTTCAAGTTACAAAGGTCCCCAGAATAGCAGAGGCACATAGCATTCACATTGGTAGAATTCAAAAACTTTAACTCGGCCAACGTGGGGCAACACAACACTGCAAATCATGGGGAGGCCTGGCTGAGGTGAGAGGAGAAACAAACCTTCAGCAGCTAAAAAAGACAAGTGATACAGTCCTGGGCAGCCCTGGATTTCACAGATCTGCCTCAAAAGGAGACAGTCAACAGGTAAGCAGGAGAAGCAAGAAAAACACTTTGTCCTTTATGACTTTGGCACAGAGTACACATAGAGGCAGGGCACAGACAGTGTGATATAGATGCTGCCAGGGCAAAAAGGTCTCTGAAATTAGTGCTTACGCACGCAGCGCAATACACAGAGACCTCCTCTCAAAGGAAGATATTTTCCAGAACAACAAGATGTGCTTATCTTCAATATCTGAGTGTGCAAATCAGGACTGCCATGTGCAGTGTAAATTTATATACACACGTATAGGGACATGGTTGGAAAAGAGGCAAAGTCTCTGCCATTCAGCCAAAAAGTCTGTGTCAAGGTAGCACTGATGCATTCATACAGCACATAAGCTTTCATCTTGACTACAGAAATTCAAGCTAAAGGGCTCAGCACATAGCACCCATCATCAGGAACTTGCTGCCCACCAAAGCAAAAATAGATAAAAACCTAATTTGTTGGGTAGTGACGGGGAGAGGGCAGGTTGTATCATTAAAGACATTATTTTCATTACAAAAGCACTTCACAGACACAAAGTGTTAGGCAGTGCACTATGTATTAAAGATCTGTCTTCTTCCATAAGAACTTGCATTCCAGAGACAGGCTAAAAGAAAGAAAATGTTTCGATGCACAATTTACAGGTAGAGGAGAGATCAGATACTCAAAGTGTTTTCTCAGTTCAGCTAGGGAAGTTACAGGAGAGCTGGGAACTGGGCTTGGATCCTCATCCCAGCTTTAGACCATCTAGCCTCCTTAAGAAACAGAAAGCAGGAGGGCAGCTTAATCACAGGAGTTATTTTGGGTGCTTCCAAGAGCTATGGATATACTTCATTTATTGGTAGGGACATAATACCACAGGAAAAAAAAAAATCTCTTTTTAACAAAAGCCAACAACAACTAAAAACACTGTTCACACCTGCAAAATCTTTTCGATTCGCTCCAAAACTTGTAAGTAAATTTGAAGTTTTCAGGATTTTGCTTCCTTCATAATGTATGTTTGCTTTGATTTTGTTTCATTTACTTTAAGAGAAACATCGTTTTCTCTCAGAAATGACAAGTACGCAGCAATAACTCTGTTGCATTTCAACACAGCTAGGAAAAAAAAAATAATCAATTTTTTTAAGTTAAACTTGTACCACTTCCTTGGAAAAAAAAAATCCTAGAGATAATCCCCACTCACTGGGAACACGAACCAGACAGCAGAAGAGGGCTCTGGAGAGGAGAAACATCCGCTTGAGCGTGTGCAGGAGAAGGAAGGAAACAGAGAAAGTTTCCCTCCATCAGGCTGGGAAGCATTAACTCTGCACTCTGCAAGCACCGCAGCTGGGGTTTGGGGAGTCTGTGCTGCCATCTTCAGGGATGCTCTTATCTTTCTGTGACCCAAAGTCACAAAAGACAGAAAACAAAAGGGGGAGAACTTCCACAAAAAGTAGGAAAATAAAAAGGAGCTGTCACCCCCACTTTTTTCTTTCCCAAGACTGCCAGTTGTCTTGTCTTGATTAGCTCACGGAGAATCATGGAAGTTAAAACTGGGAAAGCCAGATAAATTCTGCCTAGCCCATTTGCATTCCCAGGCTGCAGTAAAGCTAACCAATCATTGGTGTTCAGCCCTGTATGATTTCTTTCTCCTCTTCTAATCCAGAGCGGGATCGGGTGATTATTCACCGAGCCTTGGTTGCAGATGCTCAGTCGGATGCTAACTAACCATCTCCTTTACGAAGCAATTTCAAAGAGACAGAGCGAGAGACCATGACCCCTTCCCACAGGGCTGAATTAAAATTAAACAGTTAATTGTGTGCCCATAGGGTTCTCAAAGTCCTATTTTGCAAGAAGAAATCACGGGTATTCCAAAAACTCATGTATTATGTTATTCTTCCTCAGACAAAATAATGAGATTTGAGATTCTGTTGGGATATGTGCTGCATAATAACAAAGGTAAATTGAAGAGGACAAACCGGATTCTCCTTGTTTCTGACCTAGCGGACTTGTGCGTACCTCGAATCATTCTAAAGCACCTTTTGACGTGTGAAACTCTCACTTCTTTTTACTACAACCCATTGCACATTGCTGTGAATTCTTTATCTCTTCTCTGAGTTCTTACCTTGTTACACACACCTTACATTTTTCAAATTGTTTTAGAGGCTCCTGGCCACAGGGCCCTCATGGATCAAATATTGCACAACAAAATACAACTCATTAAAACTGTGTTTTCAAGTTGAAAATCATGCCTGTTCCCCAGCTGCTATGCTGAGACAGGACTTTCTCTGCTGGTCGTAACGTTGACTGAATGGGAACCGTGTTCTTCAGATCTCTATTGCTCTCTGGCCTCACCATCCCCACACCCTCTGTAAACATGACTACTTCATCTTCTCAATTCATCTAAGTGACAAAATAAGAAATAATGTTTTTACTCAAATTAAGAACCAAGTATTTGCTCCTACATAGGTCAGTATGATTGCTGAAGGCTACAGATATATAACAGTACTGTTGTGTTTTATTAACAACCCATTTTTGTTTAAAGCTTTTGGCTTTGTATTTTATTTCACCTAGGATACAGTTATTACCTCAAAAAAATGGAAGACTTCCTTTTTTATTCACTCAGGTCACTGGAAAAAATACATTAAAAA
Organism: Pampusana beccarii; assembly: GCA_013399365.1. NCBI lineage: Eukaryota > Metazoa > Chordata > Aves > Columbiformes > Columbidae > Pampusana > Pampusana beccarii. The sequence continues at coordinate 821,527 of VWYH01000674.1, read as the reverse complement.
ATGATGATTTATGGTGAATAAGACGCAACGTGCAGCAGCTTTTAACCACAAGGACTTGAAACTGCTACTCAAAATTGTTTGCACATTAAGGGATCGTTTCACTCATCTCATCTCTGAAGCCCAACATAGCAGCTCTTCTGTAGCATACAGCCGGAGTTCAAGACGTGAAAAAAGAATTGCCTGTCCTATCAAAACTGTAATGGAAAATAAGGAACAATGTAAAAGTTTGAGCTGAAATTTAATCACAACATCAGTATCCACCAAATAACCAATACTGCAATGCCACAATGGGTGCCAGGGACACAGAGACAACTCTAGTGCCAGGTTGAGATGCCAGCTCTCAGAGCAAAGAATTTTTCATCAGCAACACCAGCTCTTGCCCTGCCTTCCACATTTGCTTGCTTGCCTCCTGCTCAGCTTTGCTAACTGCAAGAACAGCTCATTTAGCATAAGCGTGAATTAAAGAGGAAGGAGAAAGTAAATGGTTTGCTCCCAACCGTAGAGACTCTTACTAAAAAGTTGATAGAACAGAGTAGAAAGCTGTCACTTTGCTGATGGATTATTTTAAAGCCATTCCACAAAATTTTATTGACAGTCTCTTCTCACATTGTCCTGGCCCCTTCTGTGATCCATCACCTGCACTCAGTCTTGCCCATCTTCCAAACATGCACCTGCCTTCCCCCATGCCATCCCTCACTTCAGTCAACCAACTGGCTGACACTGTCTCATGGCCAGTGCCTGTGACACATCCTTTTGCAAGACCTACATCTCATGACGGTAGAAAGCAACTCACTAATGATGGGCGAGATGTGCAACGAAGGACTCATGCTCTGTCTTTTCAAAATCTTTACAAAACTTAAATGCACTCACAGTCTATAAAACTGGACGGATAGTTTTTCCTTTCCCAAGTGCTGGCCTGCTGCTGGTCTGAGGGAAAGAACAGAGCTTGCAAATCCTTCGTCTTCTCAGCTTTCTGTTCGCTGCCTTCGTGCCTTCTCTGCAGATCCCTTTCCTTTCCCTATTCCCGCCATGCTTTCCAGGGCAGTGCTGTGTTTCACAGCACCTCTGACAGCAGGGAGCACACTGCAGCTTGTGCCCTGGCAGGCATCCCCCATATCGTCCTGGGGTGAACCTGCAAGTCTGCTGCTCCGTGCCACCAAACCTCTGCGACTGCTCCCAAAAGGAGATGCAGGGGCACTGGGGAGGTGTGTGTCACAGCGGGTGTGCGGATGCTGCAGAGGCAGGTACAAAAGGCAAGCTCCAGAGGTAATAGCAGGGGCTACTGCAGGCCACCGTGGAGGAGCGTGAACTGAGCTGGCAGGAGACAGCTTATCCGTGCTGTGCTTTGGTCTGCGCAGCAATCTCTGCCTCTCACTTTCATGAGTGCTAAATTCACACAAAAATGTTTTTTCTTCTTAAACCCACCATAGGCGATTAAGCTGTGATCTAGATTAATTAGCTGCCATATTTCATTTTAAAAATCAGAACTGGCCTGTGCTGACACCAGGGAAACTTGTAATATTTTTACTCCTACCTAACTGCCTCTGATTTTTCATGCTGCCTAGAACTGAACGGCTGCTCCCGGCCTCAACCATGCCAGGCAGCTGCCTCAGCCACTGCTGGAAGCAATTCTGCTGCACCCCTGGGGATGGGTGGTGGGCTGAGGGTGGGGACCAGGGATCTCCTAATGAAAGTGCTGACCCTGGTGTAACCCATGTGCCCCAAGTAGCATTGCTTCAGTGTTGCAAACAAAAGATTGATGAATTGTACAATGTACTTTTACTGCTGCTAATTTTTCTGAGTGCTGCTGTTTGGTGTTTCCTGGGGGCTAACAGGCCCCTTTGGCCACAAAACAATATTTACTCCATGCTGGCAGCTGGGCTGCTGGAGGCAAAAGATGTGTCCTCGCTCCTCGAGCGATAAGCAAAAGTCATAATGCATATCAGGGAAAGAACACATCCAACAGAGGTTCAGCAACGCTGCACAGAAACATGGTGCACCTTCTACCTCCTATTCCTGTGAAGATCTTTCACTCCGAACCTTTAAATCCCCACAGAAAGCAGAGGATAGGCTTAAGCAATGTCATGGACTGACTTTTCCAAAACTAATTTCTGAGGTGCTAGACTCTCCTGTCCAGCACTACATTGCTCCCCATCCATTAAACCTGTAGTTCCTCAGAGCAAATGCCGTTCAACCCACCTCCACAAAATACCTTTCACTCTTGATGACAATTTAAATAAGTGCTGGGTCAATAACCCCAATTCCAAATCCACATGTCCCACTGGAATCAGGAATTCTCTCAGGGATTGAATATGTTCATTCAGTAAGTTCACATTCCTGTTAGGTTGTTTTATGAACTACAGTTACAGGAGCAGTCTTAACAGCACCCTCCTCAGGCCAAGGAGATGCTCTGAGACTCAGTTCAGCACAAAGAACCTCCTGCAACTAAGATGAAGCTTCACAGAAGATATCCTTGCGTGCTTTTGTACAGATGGATGCACACAACAGATGTGTAAAGGGTGCATGCACAAGGCACATAGGTGAGGTAGCAAATCCATTTGCACCAAGAAGCCAGAGACACAGACCACATAACTCTCCATATGTTCATTGGCATATAAAGCATTTACATGAAACAGCAATGCAAAGTATTCCTCAAAAACAAGTAAAACACAGAACCTTCCTTTCCTTTCCCATCTCTGTGTACACCTGCTAGAGCAAGCACTGCACAAATGGAAAGAGCCACCAGAATAGGAACCGCAAAGCAGCGCCATCAGCCCATGAACTTCTCAAGCAGAAGAGATACTGCCAAGTGCTGTTGTCTGTTCCCTCTCTCCCACTCAGCAGAAAGGACCTCAGTTAAAAATAAAAGTTGGGAGCAAGTGAAACCATCTCCTGCACCACAATGCCAAGAGCCAAGAAGGAGACAAGAAGTAAGCACACTGTAAACCTGTAACACAGCACAAAGACTTGAAACCCTGTTAATAGCCAGCAGCAGCCAGTAGAAGAGGACAAAAAAAAAAATTAAAATTGATTGGTGGCCCCCAGTTCCACTCTTTTCCAGCTCACTGCCTGTGATCTTTTTCCTCCTAGGGATATTCTGTAATATCTCTATTACAATGAGAAAGGTCAGCTGAATTTTTCCATCTTCCACAGCAAGCCGGTGTTGCTCTAACTTTCCCTAGCCAATGCAGAGGACTCCACTCCCATCCCACCTCATCGCAATGTGTCACTCCTGCCTTCTCCGCTCCCCTGGAGCAGAAGTGCAGCACAAGCCTCCTACCAGCTGCTAATGTGCATCTTCCTTCTCTAGTTGCAGGGATGCTAAACACACTGTAATAAATCTCTTCATCCCAAGGGAACAGTTCTCTTTCTTCAGGCCCCATGACATTACACACAGCAGCTCTTTCCAATGTCAAAAGCTCCATTTCAAACCCCCTCTGCCCTCTGAAATATCTTGCTGCCCTACAGCTCATCACCTCTCCCCAGTGCTATCTGCTCCCAGCACCACTTGGCTTTCAGGTTCCCCACAAGGGGTGCAGGAGGCAGGCTCTGCTTTGAGGCAGTGACAGGGGCCACGACAGGGCTGTCAGGTGGAAGGGACCTGTGTGTCACTGTGGGCAGGCTTTACACACATGCTGCTTCCTCACCTCGCAAGGATGTCGCTGACAACTTTCACCTTGTAGCAGAGAGACAAAAGAAGACAGTCTGCAAACCTGAAGGAAAGCCCATTTCCAGTCCAGCGGCCATACAGCGCATACTGAATTAAAAAGCTAGGAGATAAACAAAGTAGTAGTTTTGCAAGGTCTGACCCCAATTTTTAAGCAAATTCTCATTCCATCTTAGCAACAGAAACCTGTGCATGTGCTAGCAAAATCTTTCTTACTTCTCTGTGATCTCTTCTTCTCCTAAAACTGTTGTATTCAAATTCCAGCTTTCTGCAGAAAGAATTGGATGTGTGTTTTCAGTATATGTTCAGTATTTTAAATGGGAAAGTGGTGAGACATACATGTTTCCTACCATGCTTCAGACAGAAACCTTTGTCACAGGACAAGATGCAGCCACAGTGACTGGACTGCTGTCTTCAGTTTTTCAGTCACCATCGCTCCATCACAGCCTGATCGCAAGCTCCACAACACAGATTCTACCCTTGCTTGTCTTTCCTCCAGCTCACCATCTCCAACCAAACACAGCTCCAACAGTGTCCAGTGCAAGTATACTGTTTACAATCCAGAATGCTCAGATCATTCTGAACCATCAACTCTCCTTCACATCTCTTGACAGTAGAGGATCGCCTGGCCTTGCTTTTCGTGTTTCCTTGCAGCATCGGAGTTCTTGGGATACTACACAATTAGATGGTGCTAAACTTCTATTTCCTGCCCACAGGGGAATACCAGGGAGATTCTCCTCAAGGCACAATTTGCTATATTTGCCTTCCACTTTTTCTTAATCTTATCTATTGCTATAAAGATGCAATTGCTGCTCAGTTTGGTAACATTATATAGATACTTTAAAAGGAGCTTGAAACCAGAGTCAAGCCTCTTCTTCCCAACTATTTTGTTCTAGTCTTCCTTGTCTTTTGCACAGGCCTTCTTCCATGGGTTTCCATCCTCATAAATTTGGAAAAGGACATTCTCATCTGGAGCTCTCTGGAATTCTCCACATGCTGGAATGCTTCTTCAGCGTCCTGCTTTACTCAACTCTGCTGCATTTTTATCCCGATAATATTCTTTGCAACTTCAGCGAGTTCACACTTCACCTCCTCTCACACCTCATTTGGCATTTTGTCCTCTGTGCATTTTAGCAATGCATCAAACTGCTCCCCAATTACCACTATGTATCCTTCTCCAACATACTCCAAATTATTCCCAAAGGGCTGAAAGAATCATTTCATGCATTAAAAGCATGAAACCTGAACTCTGAAAGAAGCAGCCAGTCATCTGAGGCACTAACAGCACCTGGCAGAGTTTTATGGAAGCAAAACGACTGGTTTCTGCCCTTCCCATACAATGTTTTATCCTTTTTTTTTCCCTCACTTCGCTATGTTTTCTTATATTTGTTCCAGGTGTATCTTCTTCTGCCATAATGTTGAACTGAATGGCCTAATATTAATCTTGTGCCAGTTTTACATTGGTTTATCCCACCTGATTTTCACAGTTACTTGTCATTTACAGAAGTAAAAATGACAGCAGATTCATATCCAAAGAACCTCAGAAGGCAGTTTTAAAATGCAAGTTCCCAAACACGCTCAAAGCTTGTAGATGGCTTCTTCGTCTCATGGCTTCTGCTCGTCTAATTTCCCATATAAATTCTTAACACCAGCCTCTTCCTTCAACAACTGTGACAGCATTTCATGGTTGTTGGTTGCTCTCACAAGATGAAGTAACCTGTTATAAATTACCTATTGCCGTGAGTGAAACAGAACCTGTGAGCACAGTGCCAACTACATTATTATAGGCTGAAGGTTTTCTATCACAGTAGAAGTCATTTTAATATGGCATTCTCCTCAAAGATTTTTTTCTACAGCTATTAAAGGTGTTTTTCCTGGTTCAGTAGTCCACATCATGAACAGTGTCAAGTCTTTAACCTAACTCTTGCATTGGTGATGTACCAAAGATACAGTGAGACCACTCAGATGTCATTCTCCCAGAAGAAACCAGAGACTATGAGGATTGAGGACAGGGGTCAAAATAATGGCAACCCCCAAATGAATGGACTGTTCCCTGTTAAATCTGAATTTAATTGTTGCTCACTGCTATTCATTGAACCTGTTAAGAAAAGAACTCTGATAAACTAGCTACTGTCTAAGAAAAAGACAAAGAGGATATTTGAAAAAAAATACCTCTACGTATTCATCATACTATGACGTGGACAAGCTATACTCTAGGTGAGAAATTCCTGTATCTCTTAATGAGACACAATAGATGCTCTTGATGAACCAACTGTGAATTTAAGACAACATACCTGTCAGTCTTAAGTTAGGCTGCAAGAGCCCAATGATTCAGATCCCAATGGCACAGTTATACTCTCAGCTGTCAATGACTTACACAAGTGACACCAAGATACACCGCCAGGGAACCAGGTAGGGGATACTTCTCTTCCACATAGGTCTAACCTAAATTTTCCTAAAATTTCTATGTGTCACTTTATTAGGAAGAGACTGGCAAAACAGAATTTTAAGACACCATAAAACAAGGTGGTGGAGCACTGGAAGAGGCTTCCCAGGGAGGAATTCACAGCTCCAAGCCTGACAGTATTCAAGAAGCAATTTGACAACGCCCTCAGACTCCTTTTGGGGTTGCCCTACGCAGGGACAGGAGTTGGACTCGATGATTCTTGTAGGTCCCTTCCAACTCAGGATATTCTGTGACTCTATGACTGGGTAAACTCGAATATGAGGAAAAAACTCATGGGCACATGAGGGCACGAGCTGAAACATAGTAGAGTCTGGCTGGACATATGGAAACACTTTTTCATTATGAGGGTAACCAAGGACTTGCACAGGTTGCGAGAGAGGTTGTGGAGTCTCCTGTCTTGGAGATATTCAAAAGCTATCTGGACATGGTCCTGGGCAACTGGTGGCCCTGCTTGAGCAGGAGGGTTGGACCAGATGAGCTCCAGAGGTCCCTTCCAATCTCAACCATTCTGAGATTCTGTAACAAAGCAAGAGGTTGCTTCATTTATGAAACAGTGTGCAAATACACAAAAGATGCGCTCTTAAATACAGTTATGTATTTCTCAAAGACTGCATGAAACTCATACGGGTAATAATAAGGTTTCTTTTTCCTCATCAAGCTTCTTTACCAGGAGAACCCCAGAGACAGTGAAATTGTTCTTCATGGGATGTGGTGACAGCATCCAAACATACACTAGTAAGATGCAGAAGGGAGTGTGCAGAGTAGGGCCTGTCAGAGATGACGGAGAGCCTCCCTGGAGGCTCCACGAGGTCCATAAACACGGAAACTCTAAATGCAGTAATGAGAGCACTGCCAAGATGCCCAGGAGAAACCTGTGTGTACTTTTTAGAGGACAAAGTAATTTGAATGTTTCCAAAGAGCTGGCCTGTGCAAAGCAAGGTGCGATGGCTGCTCTCCAGGCGGGGCCCGCAGCCCCTCGCAGCAGCGGTGCCCAGCGCACTGTCGGCAGAGCCCTGCAGATGGCTGCCGAGCTCTTCCAGCTCCTACCTGCACCAGAGAGACGGGCAGGTGGACACAAAGCCACTGGCCAGTCCCCCACTGAAGGACACAAAAGTCTCCTCCTTTCAAAAGGACGCTTCTTCTATGCTGTCTTTATTTCTACCCAAATTTAACAGCCAGCCACCTGCACGCTGAATATCTCTGTCTTTAACCTCCCAAAGATCCTGCGTTTGCACATTTTCCCACAACGATGGCTGAAAGACAGAGATGCTGCGGCTCTTAAGCGTCACAGCAAACTCCTCTTACAGGAGGATTTTTTGCTCAAGATGCTTTTCTCACCCAGGCTCAGTGGTCCTAAGAAGCTCTCATGGAACACATATTTGAAAAGATTTATCCATTCCTTGTCTTGCCCACGGCAGCCGTATCATCTTCTTCCCTGCCCCAGCTCTCTACGTAACTGTGCTGAATGGCTGTATGGTGCAGAAGAGCAGCTGCCGCCTCTACTCCGTGTTAGGTGCAAGCATTGTCCCTGAAACAAGCCACCTTTGTCCACTGGCTTCCCTTAAAAACCAACTTTAAATCTAAACCCTTTTTAAAAAAAAAAAAAAAAAAAAGAAAAAAGAGATCTCCATCACTCTGGAGTGATGACCCTCATCCCCCTGAAGCTACACCTCCTACTTCCTTCTCCCCCTCTCCAGTATATCTACATAGGGAAAGGGGCAGGTTTTGCATCACAAAATGTTGGGTACGAATCCTTCCTCTATCTCAAGGGGATCATGAGTTTTTCTGTGCCCACGTCCTGAGCGCAGGACAGCCTGATGTCTGCCCAGGGCTCCCACCGCACCATGGGCACCTACCCACCACAGGCACGCTGAGGCCCGACGGACTGCGATGCCCAGGTCACATCGCCTTCCTTGAAAAATCTCAGCTGCAGCATGAACCGCTCCTTTACCTGGTCCCTTTTCAATCTACACGTCTGAATCAAATAAATTATCTCCTAAGAGGGAGTCGAGAACTTATAATAGACACCAGCTACCCAACCTCTTTTAATCCATCCAATATTAGACTCGTTAGTCACCAGGATAACAATCCTATTTGCAAATCAGCTACCTTTATCAGATAACCAACAGGACCTAGTACAATACCTATTAGTCCAACAACATCCCCACCAAGATATATAACTGCTTCTGTACAAAAACCTTTCTTCTAATCCTTCTTAAACTCAACAAGACTGATTGGCTTTTATTATTCATGAATTAATTTTTAACTCTTGGTCCAACAGGGGAATTGAATCTATAACGTTTTGCGGAGACTAAAGCAAAGTAATAGTATGTTGAAAAAGCAGACCAGCCAAAAGCAGGTATTTTTTCTTCTTTCAACCAACAATTAGAGGGGCTGGGGGGGTCTGCATCTGTTTTTCCCTAAACACTTGAGAGGAAAATTCTAAGGAAAATTAGTGTATTAAAACATGTATAAATACCACATCACTGTACTGTAAGAGCTTTTGCTTTTTGTTTCATAATTATGTTATTTCTAAAAGACTGTAGAATTAAATTAGTTTTAATTTATAAAAATATGTCCATGTGAGAATAGGAACTCAAGAGGGGAAATTTTGACAGAGATAGTCTGTATTGTTAGAGAAGTAATGATCACGGGCAGAGATTATGGCTTATAGTACTTTCTGAAATGACAGTCCCCTAGCTGTAATTGCCAGAAGAAAAATAACTACTCTGTTTTAAAATAAAGAAGAAAAAAACCACACACACATGACAAATCAACACTTCTAAAGGAATAAAAAGAGAATGGTCAGAAGCACTGTAGGTGTTGGAATTTAAAAAAAAAAAAAAAAGTATCTCATCATCAAATAACTTCCTGAGCGAGGGATCCCACAAGGGGAAGCACACTATATTTTGTGCCTTCCAAAACCAAAATCGTATTAAAAACAGAAAAGAATAAATAAAAGTTTTCAAAATAACCAAAAATTAAACAAAAGGAAAAAACGAATTCCAAACCACTGACTTTTCTCGCTGTGGCACTTGAGCCCAACTTTGTCTCGACAGTGTTATAACTGAATCTATGCTTGGCACACAGTTTTTCAAATTCCTCTTTGACACTTTATTTAAAGAAAATCTCTGCTACTCATTAAAAATAATAAATTCCAATATGCACTGATTTACAAACAGAAGATCGAACTGCAGCCGTTTTGTAGCACCTAACTCTATATAATCCATAATTATATATGCTCAAGAGAAACAGCAATTATTTTTTTTAAGCACAGATGTTACATACGGTATATTTATACAGCATTCTACATTTACAGAACACCTTCTATGCAAGGCTATCAACAGACTTACAAACTTTAATTAACAAAGACTCTGAATAAACTTGTCATGAAGACAGATATACCTATGCTTTTTTAATATATTTACATATGCATGCACACACAGAAATACGCAAGCACATGCAGAAAGGTTTGTATATGCATATAAAGAGACACGGTATGGATAACTGTTTAAGTGAAACACTACATTATGCAATATCGAATGAATATGTGGTTGTATATAAAAATTTGTAATTCATATATATGTGTTCTGCTAATTTATAGTATGTGCACAGGTACACAAAATCAAGTGTGCACACACACACCCTGCTATACATTCATCCATGCACTTACAGATCTCCGTACACAAGAAAACTGCTTCTCTCCTACTTTGACACATTCTAGTCTTCTACAGCGTGCTTGGTGCCACTATGCAACTTGTATCAATTACTCTGAAGGAGACACATCTGGCATCGTCTAAGTAAAGTAAAACATACGGACACATCCATAGTCTTAAACATAATTTTCAAAAGACCACATTTTCTACAATCTGTTAAGGCAAAAAGAACCCACGAGAAATAAAGCCAACGTCCTCCACGAAGCCCAAGCACTGAAACACAGGCTCCTGTGTCGGGATCTCCTTGGCTGTGAGTGTGAGCCCCGGGTGTCCCAGCACTGTGGCCCCGGCCCGCTCGGGCTGCAGGGCAGGCAGCACAGCATCGCCTGCTTAATACGGGTTTGTGTGCGGGGAGCCCTGATCCAGCCAGGTACCTTTGCACTGCTGACAAATCCGATAACAAAAATTGCCTCTTAAAGAGTGACAGGCGATAGGCACCAGCGTTTTTAGTTTCATAGCAGAATGCTTTCAGTATCGCCCTGTATCACTATCCGTCTTAGTCCACAAACATGACCAAAAACCCCTCATCAACAGAAATACAAAAGCTACGAAGAAACTGAATTACAGGAGCTGAAGTACTGCATTTGTATATTCTAAAAAAATTAAATCGCTCTTCTTCCTCTACAGCACTTTCTGAACTGTTAAAACCAGATAGCAATCACATGCAATACATGGTCCCGAACCAAAAATAAAACAGCAGCTCCCCAAAATTTCCGTATAAATCAAAGCTTGTTTTAAAAAAATAAAAGCAAAATATAAAGAAGATATACGTATCGAAAATGCATATTGGCTAATTCTTGTTATGTGCACCAAAAAAAAAAAATTCTAAACCAAACCTCTGGAACTGGTAACACCCTATCTTCTCCACTGCTATACTGCCATGTGTGAAAAACTCATCTAGATAAGCATAATTTCTTAAATCAGGAAACAAATAACATGTTTGAAAATGAGAAACTTGTCAGATTGACTGAATAAAAACAAAAACAACACAGAAGACTTTACAAAAATAAAATCTGTTGAAGAATGATTCTTTAGTGTCCTAATTTTCAGCTGTTTAATTTTTTAATATGTAAAATGTTGTAAATCTCAGTGAGAAATTCGGTTTGTAATCACTCATGTCAGCACATTTAAAAAAATGTACTTGCAGCAACTGATGGAAAAACCATATTTCTGTCTAATTTTCACCCAAGTGCTTACACATTCTTAAAATGATCGTCTCCATATGCAAAATCATAACAAGAGAATTGAACATTTTTTTAAAGCTGTTCTTTTGACCTTTCTCTTGCGTAAAAGGACAGCGAGACAATACACTCACCAGCATTGTTCACAGTGACGGCTCCATCACCAGAGATTGAGGGCCATTATTACTAAAGGGAACTTTAAAGTGCCAGGAGAAAAAGGGGAAAAATTAGAAAATAACACTTCTAAAAACGCCATATATACAAAAAGCCTTTCAGAACAGTAGACACAGAATAACAAGAAATCTTCATCAAAAAACAGCTGCAGTAAAACACAGACGGCCAATTCAAAACAAAAGGTGCTACAAGAAATTATCTCCTGTTATGCGGGATACTCTAGGCTGGAGGTCCCACTTCCATCACCCACACTATAGGCTATCCTAATTTAAGAAAAACCTGTGACCCTTAAAATACATGGTAAATCCAACATAATTTCCGGGAGTGGGAAAGGAAAATCTGGACTGAAAGAAGGACTTTCATCAAATGCTCTTAGCCCACCAAGAAGAAACTAGAATATGCTTCCTTTTCCTTCTAAGCCTTCAACAGGATGCAATATTGGTGAGATGTCCTTACAGTCATGACAAAAATTGTATGAAAACGGCCACCACTCTCTACATTTAAGCTATTTCCTTTCACACACACACAAATGCATAAATAAATAAAACTCTGTCCAAAACAAGAACAGCCCTATCACAAATTTTATTGCAATTTAAGTCCTATCTTGAAAACAAAAAGAAAACAAATAAGAACAATATTCACATGAAAAAGCAAAGTAGCCCTCTTTTTTACTTCCTATGCACACATAAGTTTGTGACTTCATGAACAGCTTCTGTGTTGTTCGCTAAATCCTGATGGATCAGGAATATTCTTTGTAGAACGACAAAGTCATCCTAAGGGTGACTAGACTGAGACTTGCCAGGATCCCACAAAATGAACAGGATTTCTTACATATTTATTCCTCCCCCATTCAGAAAGGGAGCGCAAGAAAATTCCAGCTCAGCAGGGACACAGAGCCATCGCAGGTTGTGTGATAACAGCTTGCCACCTGCTTTTCGCAAGTTGTCTTTGCGAAGTGCAAGGGGCACTGAATAGTAATGTTGCCTGTGGTGATAGGAATGCACTGAACAGCTCAGTATGCAAAAGCACTTACTGGTACACAGTGCTCTTCACAAAGGGCATTGCAGAATGCTTTCCAGACTGTGTCAGAAGTGCTAGGAGAGGAAATATTAGTGTGTGTGTCGCAGGAGGAACACAAGCACTTGCCATCACAATAAAAGTAGGTATTAGCAAATACAGGTAAAATGCTGCTCGCAGAAAAAAACCAAAAACCTGAAAACAAACCAACCAAACCAAACCAAACCAAACAAACAAAAAACAACCAACCAACCAAAAAACCAAAAAACCCCACCAAACAAACAGGAAACTTAGCAGCAGATAGACTAAAAGGAGGATTTCTTTGCAAGAGCAACAAGGGTTAACAGTGGCATACAAGCTCCAGTCCAGTCAAGATAGGGTCAAATGATGTGCAGTGAAAGTTTTAAGTCCTCAATCCCCCAGAGCTTGTTTGCTAATTACATTTGCAATTACAAACATGACAAATATATTACTATACAGTGCATTCCACCTTGAGCAGGCACGTTTCTCCTCACGGACAGTCACTGCCAGCAGCCAGACTCTCAAGAACTGGAAGAATCAAAGTGCACTGTGCTCCAGCTGCAAGCATCATTTTGTGGGCATCTCTATTGCTCTGAAGAGACAGGGCAAAGCTTTAGAGAGAGGCTGCATAGCAAGGATGGAAACAAACACAGAGAATAAGTTACTACAGTTTAATTCCTAAGAAGTAAAAATCACCAGGTCAATAGCTGTTATTAATAAATAATGCTAAATTATGTTCTGTTCCAAATGACAGACACAAAGCACTTTACACATGCAAGCTGCATAGAGATGACTACATTCACAACTCAAATGCGGCCGATACCTAGAAGACAGAAAGAAATTAAGATTTTCCTATTTTTGGCAAGGTCACCATAGCCAAGTACTGCTAATATCTTCTTTAAGTCCCTTCACTAAACAACCAACCATCCGATTCACAGTTTGCCACGGAAGCTCTGATGTTTCCTTTCTCCCCCAGCCCCGCAGTTTCTACAGGAGCGCTACCTAGGAACCTTGCTGATATGTACCGGACAGATGCTAAATTTATTTGCTCACACTGCATGAACTAAACTAAAAATCCTGTTGTGCTCCCTGGCTGTAAAGTTACCGTCAGTAGCTCCATGGAATAAAGAACAGGTCTGACTGGCAAGAATTGCCCAGTCTGTGCAACTGATAGTGGAATCGTTGATGTGCAACACTGGCTGCTGCTACGACCCCGACTCCTAAACTGTAGAGAGCAAGTTAGAAGAAGTGGGAGAGAGCATTTTGGCTTTTATATCGAAGCTTTTCACCATCTTTTCCTACTTTTACTATTTCTTTCCTTAATTAAAATCTCTCTTAGACATTTTACATTCTTTGGAGAAATCCCGCCATGCTCCAAACAGAACCTGTAAAGTTCATCTCAGGTTAAACCTTTTACCTCCTCCCTTCTTCCATTCCCTAAGAGAGTTTGTACCCTTTGAGCCCTGGAAAATTTCGTAAAGATCCACTGACACAATGCCCAAATTCGTATTGAGCTAAAATTACTTGAAGAATACAGGTGTTTTCAAATAACATGAAATTCGGAGCAGTAGTAACAGCGCAGAAACGGGGCTGAGGAACAACAGCGGAAAAAGCACGGGGAGCAGAGCAGCATTCTTTTGCAGAGGTAGAAAATGGGATGTGAAATCTCTGTCACAGCAACTTTCTCTGATACAATCTCTCCAAAGTCTTTCCCCTCTCAGGCTAAATGCAATAATTATTGATTACTTCAAATCAATACAATGAAAAAAATCCTATTTTTTAAATATATTGATCTTTCCATATTTTCTCAATAATTGATAATGATTAGATCATCTTTACTTATACAAGTGGAACTGGAAGAGGGGGGCAAAGTTAATACAAATAGTTTAAAGGTACCGATTTCCTCATCAGCCTTGCGGTCAATCAGCTTCGTGTACTGAGACCCCATGCTACGATTGGAACCTCATCAGGAATCTGGTACTAGGCCATTTCTCTTACAGAGTTTTTGCAATTTATTCTGTCAATAAAACAAACAACTCATTCCCCATTCTCCCCAATTAACAACTCCTCCCTGTCCCAGACTTTCAGAGATACTCAGAGCAGACAGTTGCATTCAGCTTCTCTGACTCAGATTTCCTCCCATTCACGGAATATGGAGATTTCCAGTAATCGCTGAAATCAAGTCACATTTCCTCAGTCTGGGCATTAGAGTCAGTGACAACAACTTTGTTAATTCTCTGCTGCAGGGTCCAGAATTTGCTCCTTCATTGACTTAGAATTCCAGTGTTATACCTTTCCATTTCTCTTATTCACTTATTCAACTTTTTCCTTCTGTTCATAAAATAATTTTCATTTTTATCAGATCAATGACTCATGTGTCTTTCTCGTGCATCAGAGGAAACAGTGTTAAGAGACGTAGCATCTGGCAGGATGCCCTCATTTGTCAATGATTTTTATTTTCCCTTCATGATGGTTCCTTGGTCAGTTTCTGTCTGTCATGTAGAATATTAATTAGAAGCAGAGATGGCAATTTTCTAGTCCTATCAACATTTCTAGTGGCATCTATCATGAGGCAGAAAAAAATTCAGTGGGATATGGAAGCTAAAACGGAAAAGTAAAAATGCCGTATTTCGCTCACTCTCCTTTGAAACAGCCCGAGGTTTGCATATGAGAGAGACGCAACACCAATATTCAGTATGACCATACATATGTATGTGCATGTATCTACACATAAATATTTATAGACGCACACATATGTTTGTGTGTGAATATAATCACATCTTTTATATGTCAGAGTATACATTTGTGGTGTCTGCACACGCATTCTCTTCCCGCTGTACTGCAGACAGACGTTGTCAGTACAGTGTAACTAATGTATTCTCGCCATATGCCCTCACCTGAGCAACAAACTGCAGGTACAAATCATTGTCTTTGTTAGTTTCCCAATTTGAACTCATACAAAACCTTCTGTCTGGGAGCTGCGTCACCTACCCCAGGAATAATTTTCCCAAAGGTCAGTACCAAAAGGTAGTAAGCGGTTGCTAAACAGTTGATTCCCACACGAGAAGTAAAATATATATGCTGCCTTAGGACAAACGCACAGAGGGTCAAAATTAGGAAGAAGCATTTCCTTACTCTCCCTGCAATATCCTGCACGGAGGGAATCCACACAACCCACTGACCAGAGCTTCTGCAGGTTCCTGGTGTAATTGTTCAAATCAACACATGCAGATAAGGGAAAGGGAACTTTCAGTGCTTCAGGAAGACAAATCCAAAACCTGAAGAATGGGATTAACAACAACGAACTCCTTTGCTCAGTTTTTGTTCAGACTCTTCTTTGGTCTGACTGTTAAAAAATTAAGTTCTCCTTAAACTCCAAGGTGAAGGGAGTCACCTCTTCTCTCCTTTGCCTTGTTCATTCTCTCTCTCTCCCAATAACTGTGAGGTGAAATACAGTTTCCAGGTAACTGTATGGATCATGTATTGAGTGACCACATCCACTTCGGTTCCTACATTCTACTATTCCTCCTATTTTTTCCTATAGCTTAACAAGCAACTAAACAAGAAGAGGCAGTTTGCAATATTTGTAAATTCACTCCTAATTTAATGTTTAATTTGACACAGATTGCTGTCCACATAACTAAAAGCAGTATTATTTCCTTTTTAAAAGGCAAATAACTATAAAAATCTTTTAAATGGCTAGCAGTCAGAAGAGTAAATCAGTACAATTAGGATAATATGCTAGGTGGCAATACAGGCACAAATGGAAAACCTGTACTTACATTTATATGTTCACAATATAATTGTGTTAGAGTGGGAGAAAAAAATGGCTAAAGGGATATTTATCGGGCCAACTTTTATCCACAGCTACAGGAATGCAATCTGAAATCTAACCTTAACAAAACCAGAAGGTAAATCAAATCAGTACCTGACACACTGCGCATATACCTTTAAATATATTGTATCTTTAAAGCTTCTCACATCTTTTCCTTCTCTCAGTAACTTTTTCCAGACTTAGCCATACTTCCCTGTATCGTTTTATTTCTTTAATTAACATATATATAAACAGAGGTTGATGTATTTTAAGTGATATTTCTCTGTCTCTCTTTCCCAACCTCAAACAATGTAAAATAGAAGGTTAGCTGGCACAAAGAACCAAGCCAAACATTTATCTAAACAGAGAGCTCTCCAACAGTGTCTCATCTCAAAAAGCAGCACTCTCTGTGTACTATAAAGCTATAGGGGCTCAGTGGCACTTCCCCCAGGGCCACCTTCATCTGTTTACTCAGCAGCCAAAGAGTTGCAAAGATGCAGAAGGTGCACTTGACATTATTGAGACCTGACTGAGAGCCCACAGAAAAGTAAAACAGGTGAACAGTAATACAACATTCAGATTACTTCTTACTATTTGCATGTTGTTTGATTTCATTTTCTCAATTCCAAAAGTAGGAAAAAAAAAAAGAAAAAGTTAAGAGACAATATAGGAAGTGATGAAGATAAGACTTTTGATTGTGGCTTTTTTTTTTTTAAATGAAGGTAAATGCACTTTCTATTTTTGCCTTAATATTAAAAGTCTCCCAGCAATACACAGAATACATTCCCCTTATGAAACTGTTTGTTTATTTTAAATTCAAAATGGAGCAGCCACAAGCGAAGCACCGGTGGGGAAAAGAAAATCACATGGGTTAGATTATTAATTTCTATTAACAANCTTTTTTTTTTTTAAATGAAGGTAAATGCACTTTCTATTTTTGCCTTAATATTAAAAGTCTCCCAGCAGTACACAATATACCCTTATGAAACTGTTTGTTTATTTTAAATTCAAAATGGAGCAGCCACAAGCGAAGCACCGGTGGGGAAAAGAAAATCACATGGGTTAGATTATTAATTTCTATTAACAATTCTAAGTCTAATTTTAATGCAACTGCTGGAAGCAGGGGATTAAAGGAAGAAGAAATTAGCGTAAAGACGGACTATCAGGAAACAAGAGAGAAATACAGATAAAAGACGGCTGTAATGAGGAAAGAGAGCTAAGTATCATTGTGGGCGTTTTGTTTGGTTTTAATTCTTCTTATTTTACTAAATACTATGTGTTCTTAAAACAAAAGCAATGAAATAGGCAAAATTACTTCACTCCCACCCCTGATGACACCACAGGACCTGCGTAGGTGACACACAGGTTAACATGCAAATGCACAAAAGGGGACTCTGCTCAGGGTGAGATTTATCGGAGAGAAGAAATGCATTTTTAAATTAATTGCTCCAGTCAGCTGGATGCAAACGCTGAGAACATTTTGCCTTGTTTCCTAACTTTCCCAAAAGGATCAAACCAAACTTAACGAGCTAAAGTGATTTTAAACACATTACCAGGCACAGCCCACTTCGGAATACAAAGAGCAGTAGCAGGTGCTAAGGTATCAGCCACTGGTCCCAGCCCGGGATGTCTGCTTGCCAGCCCTCCGACTCATGCCACTCTTGCCCTGGGTAGGCTATCCAAACAGTAAGCTGTGGGAAACTGCATTTCCATAGGGCATTTCAGGTGAAAAAAAATACTTTTTTTAAAAATAAAAGACAGTGCTTTTGTGTATCTACTTTGTGTAATTTTATATGCACATCTCTTTACAGATACCTAGTAATTAATCTAATAAAAATCCTAGCACAGACGAAAGTAAAACTGCGTAGAACGGGCTGCCAGTGCTCACTATCTGCCTGTTCCTAGGAGATCAAGCATTAGAGGAAGAAGTTACAAAGCAAGAAAGAAACAGACCGACACACCGACCCCCCAAAGCGCTCCTCCGCGGGCTCTGCCGCACCTGCCCGCGCAGACACCCGCGGCACAGGCGGTGCCCCGCGGCACAGGCGGGCGGCTCTGCGGCACCGAGGCTGCTGGACTGCGGGGTCGCTGCCCCGTCCCACCCGCAGCGGGACGCAGCGCCGGTCCCAGCCCGCCCCCGGCGCGGCGCGGCACACTCACTGGTTGTGGTAGCCGAGCGGGTCGGAGATGCACAGCTCAGAAATGTCCATCACTCCAGTTTGAGCATTCCCGGTTGGAGGAGAAAAAAAAAAAAAGGAAAAAGAAAGAAAGAAAAAAAAAGGAAAGAAAGAAAAAGCACGAGAGAACAACTAAACTGCAGCGGGAAAGGCGGGCAGGGAGCCCCGGAAAGGGGATCCGGCCCGAGCCCGGCGGCGGGGCAGAGGCGGCGGGGCGGGCGCCGGGGAGGCAGCGCCGCGCTGCTCCGCTCCCGCACCCGCGTGCGGACACACTGGCGGCGGCAGGAGGCGGGCGGCGGGCGGCGCGCAGGACACGGCCACGGGGGATTTCGCCGCCCCGAGCCCCGCTGTAGCTTTAACGCCGGGAGACGGATGGAGACGGCAGGGCGGCTATTGGCTCCCGCGCAGGGGCTGGGCTTGGAGCGCGGCTGGGGGAGGCACGGCCGGGGGGGCCGCCGGACCCGACACCGGCACCGCAGCGCGCCCGGCGGCACCCCGCAGNGCTCCCCCGGGGCGGGCGGCGGGGCGGTCTGGGCCGGGGCCGGAGGGCGGCGGGGTGTCCCGGGCCGGGGTCGGAGGAGTTGGCCCCGCGGGGTGCAGTGCGACTCGGCCGCCGGCAGCGCGGGTGACACGAAATCGCAGAGGCAGCCCGGTCCCACCACGGGAATGGTGGCAGCGGCAGCGCACGCTCCCCTGCGCTCTTACCCGCTAAGCTGCCTCTCGTGGGCACCGGCTGTAGAGTTTAGGCTTAAGCAAAACCTTGAGGCGAAGGGTGCCCCGTGGACTACAGCTGCTCGCTTCCCGCCTGGTCATGCCAGCGGGCCTCTGTCCACCCAGACAGCAGTCAGCATGCACGGCGAAACGCACGAGTGTGCTACTTTGTACATGCATGTCGCAGGCATCGTTACACACACAATACCACAAACACACACGTTGTGCACATGAACGGACCCGCATCTCACACTGACGCAGCCTAATCACTGTACTTAAACATTTGCTTTCCCATACACACATGAATACATGCAGGCAGAAGACTGCCCAAGTCCCATTTAAAAGCTGTGCACTTCAGATGTCACTTCAGTGCAGCTTATGACACCACATTGGAATAAATCCTGGCACATTAGATCAGAATTAGACATTCGGGATAACAGCACATATTCCCAGGCACAAACCCCGTAGATCTAGACCCTCCAAAATCTTCACAGACATCAAAATTGGCACATACAAACTAGCCTCACGAAAGACACATTTTCAAAGCTCTGCATACGTACTGGCTGCTGTTAAAGTCAGTGTGTTTTCACAATGCCTGCACACATTTTCACATTCATACAATTCCACTGCATATTTACAGCAATGTACCAACACCTATCTGAAGATCCCGCTCCACGTAAACACAAAAGCCTCTCCAGGCACATGCCCAGCGCATGCAGACTTGCAGGGAAAGCCTGACTCGCAGAGCTGCCCTACAGTGTCTATTTGTCCCTTGCTACGTACTCTCCACCTTCCAAACTGCACTCACACAAACCTCACTTGTTTCTCTCCTATGCTTCCACTTCATATTTAGATGTCCACTGCTCAAATACATAAAAATATCCTTAACAGATAGCCAAGAACTAGGGGCCTTTTTAAAAGGAGAATATGCACAAACACACCTGGATAAAAGCTTCATTCTCTTATTCCAGGCAAACAAAAAGAAGTAAGAGCTAAGAGGATATTTCTTAATATAAAACCCAGAATCTAATTTGAGGCAAATATGTACAACACCAGAATGAGCATGTACCATACCAGGACAAGCAAAGGGCAGACTAGAGCTTTTCAGATGAGGGGGACAATATAGCATAGAAGAAAATGCAGTGTGGTTCAGCTATAAACATGAGAATAAACACTGACTAAATTAGGCGAAAACTTTTCATACAATCAGTACATGTAGAAACTTGAAATATTAAAAAAAGAGGAATGGCCAGATTCATAACTGGTGTAAACTGTCCTTGTAGTACAACTTCCTCACTACATCCTCTACCAGGGATCTTAACAAATGCCATACAAACTAATGGTATGCCCCAGCGTGTCCCCAGACTGTGTGGGGGCAAACTGTGTGATTCTGATCAACTGTCCTTAAGACAGGACAGCCTAAGGATGTCAGAATAGAGGTCTTTCATGGTGAAAGGTACACATGAAAATGGCACAGAAAACAGGTTAGTTTAGAAAATGGGAGACAGACAGCAGACTCATCCACAGTTTTATGAGTACAGCAGAATCTGATTACCTGAATGTTGCAGGTGACACAATTCAGATTATACATCTTTCTAGGAAGCAGAATTAATATAAATGGAACATATACACATATACCTTTGTACACTTAAGTGATAGATCGGCCCAGCAAAAACTCTAAGATGCTTTAAACACTGAAGAGACATAAGACAAGGTATTTAGTAGGGCATTAGCATTAGTAGGGTCTAAGATTGTAAGCAAGAAATCTCACTGACCACATCAGAGAACACCTGACCCAAGCAGAGGCAAGAAGGACAAAACCAGTATGAGTCTGTTTCCAATAGAAAACTGAGGTCAGAGAGGAACTCACTGTTCCACTGTACCCAGTTGCCCCATGAAGAAGATTCCTGATGTACAGTAGCAAGAGAGGCTGGAGGAGGCACACAGTGTCAGGGCCTGGGCAGGCCACAGCTCAGGAGAACTCATGGTGTTTGCAATGAGCTGATTTTGACGGAAAACAATTTTCTCCGGAAAGATGTGCCCTGGCTGGATCCTGACCGTGCAGAGATTAGCTCTGGTGTGGACTCCCAGTGAATGGGAGACCAGAGTGGGAATGGCCTGGCAGGCAGGTCCTGCTCTCCCAATAGCTGATGTTTTAATTTTGCATTTTTAACTTTTATCCAGGCCGAGGTGAGGCAAGCAGGGAGCCATGTGATTGCCTGGCACAAGGTCCACAGCACTGAATTAACTGATATAAACAGCACAATGGTGGGTTTGTACTCTGGAAATGGGCTGCTGCTGACAGAGGACTGCCTGGGTAAGGTGGGTATTTACAGAGTGGTGCAGAAATGTAAGATTAATCTCTTCTGACCCAGTGCAAATGGACAAATGGAGCTTCCCCTGCCTTAAGAGCAGCTGTGCAGAGGCCTGGCTCTTCCTTCCTGAGAAGAACAGAAAGGAATAGTCTCTGCTGGCTGTGCCTGATCTGCCAACTTGAATTCCCCAAGAAAGAGGACAAGAGTCCTACAGGCTGATTTTGGAACTTCAGGAGGCTTCATCTTCTTTTGCAAACCCCTCTGCATGCAGCACTTGCTGACCTCTTCTCACAGCTTTAGACAATTTCTCTTCCTCCCAAAGGATAAGGAAGGAAACACTGATCTCAACATGACTATCCTTCCAATACATGCATTTTTTTTAAGAAGTACAAAGGCGAGGATAGAAAGAACTGTAAGATTAAGGTGCCTGATCTGGAAGACAAAAATCTCGGTTTGGGTGAATGTAAGGCAGAATTGCACATGCAACAGCAGCACTAGCTCACCCTGTGAGCGCAGCCTTTGTTTGCCGTCCTCACTGAATCCTGCCCTGGAGCTGCGGCTCTGTCCTCGCACGAGGGACAGGAACAGGCCTGGCCACTCAGCCTGTGGGCTCTGACCAGAGCGTACCCACAGGTGCTACCCACTGGGGTGACTTTCATGAGGAAGCCTCTGGCTTTCAACGTCACCAGTTCTCCTCACACCAGGTCCACATGCAGAGCAGCGACTTTCTGTCGGTTTTAGGCTCAAACAGAGCACAATCAGAGTGCTAAGGGCTGGTGGAGCCATAGGCAGTATCAGTTCTTTGAGACAGGCAATCACCTTCCCCAGAAAGCAAGCACGAATTGCAAAGACATGTCTCTCTATTTTTTGCTGTCTCTTCCAAGAGGTGACAGATACTTTCTTTGGAGAGTTTCCCCCCATCCTTTAATGACTAATCTGGTTTTGACAGATTAATTTTTGACTTTTAAAAAACTTTTATCATGGAGTAATGATCAACTTTCCAGCAAGCTGACTGACAGAAATTTCATTTGGTCTAATATAGGAGTAACCTGCAAATCATGCCAAACAAACTTGATTTCACTTGTTGATAAAGCTAGTTTTTTTGTGAATCAGGAAAATGCAGCAGAGGGAGAGATCTAGTTACTCTTGGGTGTTTGGGTTTTTTTTCCGTTTTATGAAGACCCTATTAGTGTATTCTCACAAGGAAATCAGTGAAGTCGTATCTGCACAAGGCAAAAACCTTACATAATAATTAGGAGACCTAAGCTGGGCCGAACAGACTTGTGCACACACATTCTTATCTTGTCTGCTGGGGACAGGGGAGTTCAATGACAGAAGACCTTTCCCAGCCTGTCTCATTTAAGGAAACAACAGTTATAGAAGGGTGAATTTAGTAGACAAGCGCTTCACACTTTCGAGGTCAATATTTCTGCTTGGACTTCATGCAAGTAATTGTGTCACATACCCTGATCCCTCTGCTTTACAAGGCTAGTAACTGGGGAGAAACTGAGGTCCCCTAAGTGCAGGTCCCTGAGGAGGTTCCATCTGAATATGAGGAGAAACTTCTTTACTTTGAGGGTGCCAGAGCACTGGAACAGGCTGCCCAGAGAGGCTGTGGAGTCTCCTTCTCTGGAGGCATTCAAAACCCACCTGGACACATTCCTGTGCAATGTGCTCTAGGTGAACATACTTTAGCAGATGGGTTGGACTAGATGGTCTCTAGAGGTCCCTTCCAACACCAACCATTCTGTGATTCTGTGATCACTGGCAGGCTTTCACCACTCCCACGTATATCCCCTTGCACAGCAAACAGCTATCTCAGATACAGACTCCAACCATGAGGACAAAACAGCCTTGTTTGTTTTGGGCTCTCTTCTGTTTTCCATTACTACACCCAAGCAGTTTGCTCTCTTCATGAAAGGCAGTGTCTTATTTTCTACCAAACTCCAATAGATTTTTTTTTCCCATAGAAACTAATTGGCTTTATGAACAACATGCTTCCATCTAAAAGGTATCATCACCATCACTGCTGAAGCTCAACATCTATTTAAGCAGGAAATAGTTTTCACATTGTAATTTTTAAATAACTGCCCATCCGAACATCCTTAGACATGCTTCAAGCATTACCTAGTCTTTAAAATATCTGTTACAATTCTCAACCTATAGGCTACCAAATCATGTTGTAAAGAGACTATGTGGCTTGCCACAGACCAATCTGAGCAAATCTGTAGCAAAGCACGATTCTGAATACAAGTGTCTCAACCCTTACTGTCCTGCATTTAATGAGAATTCTCTGTACCAAAAATGTGACTTTTCATTAAGTTCTGTGCTTGGACACAACAGTGCTAGG
This sequence comes from Pampusana beccarii, assembly GCA_013399365.1. Classification (NCBI taxonomy): domain Eukaryota; kingdom Metazoa; phylum Chordata; class Aves; order Columbiformes; family Columbidae; genus Pampusana; species Pampusana beccarii. Next base: position 797,917 of record VWYH01000674.1, on the reverse strand, counting down.
GGCCCTGAGATGAGACAAACATAGTCCCTGTGTTGCCAAAAGTCAGAACTTTCTTTCAATAAGCCCTGTTTTTGTAGTGCTGATGCTGTTTTGTATCCCTTTATACCTGTTTTTGTCTTTGCAGTGTTAATAGCAGGACCCTATTTCCAGAGCAGGACATGTTCCTGCCGACATCTTAGAGGAAAGTGTACACACAGACACACAGACGCACAAAGACACGCCTGGCAAAGCCATATTAACTTACGTAGAATCCAAAACAGGGCATCAGAGTGACAGGTGCAAAGCGTTTTACCAAATGTGAAAGAATAAAGACAACGGGTAGAGAGATATCATTTTCCAGATTTTGGAAGAGCTTGTGGTAAGAAACATACAGAGAAGTAGGAGAGGAGGTTATGTAGCTGGGATTATGCCTTCTGCCCTCTCTTGTATCATCAGGTAGCTGGGGTATTTGATAGGAACTTTTATCTTACTTGTTCAGAAATACTACAGTGTATCTGTTTTCCTGTTTTGTCAATCTACTTCTTAGTCAAGTCTTTGCCTAACTCTTGTTTAGCTGAGCAGACAGAAACTGTCCTCGAAAAAGATAGATAATTACAGAGGCAGATGAATCTCATAGGCTTAGAAGACTTCAATGGAGAGATGTGATCCGGCTCCAGATTTTGACCTGTTGCTGAGCTGTTTCCTGGGATGTATTATACTAACCCTCGCTTGGGCCGCTGTGGTTGGGCAGAAAATGACCAAGACATTGACTGGAAAGTAGTTTCATTCACGCTGACAGCTACACATCATTTACTAGCACACTCACTGCTATTTCCTGTCCTCTTTGAAAATTGCAGCAAAGCAGAAATAAATCCTTCCCTATCTGTGATCCCAGGTGTCCACAGAGCAGTAGCTGGGCTATTTGCTTAGCTACCAGGAGGAAGGAGGGAACACAAGGCATCAGGGAATCTTGGAAATACCTGTGCTTAGCTGTCACCGGTCCTCCCGCACAGAGGCATCACAACCATAGATTTCCCAGCATGGTAGTTCATCCCCTCAGGTAGGACATAAGGTCAGACAGCATCCTTCCACCTTTAGCTTTCCTACCTCAGTACGCTAGCTTCAAGTCTTGTATTGCAAAAGGCCAAGGAGGGAGGTCAGGAGAAGAGGGGATGGTTGTTCATTCCTCTAATCTGGGGAGATGGTTTGCTGCTTCTCTCTCCAAGCCCTTGCACTCCAGGCCAATGCATTTTAATCACCTCACAACTCTTACATTCACAATACCAGTTTACTCACTGAACTGATAAAAAGAAATATCTGTCTTGTCAGGAGAAATAACAGTTACTTACTGTTATGCCACAAGCAAAAAAATTAAAACATTTTTCGCATGTGCACTGATAATGTCTCAACCCAGCAAAGGAGTGGGACTTAAAGAACTGAAATGCTTCAGAGTTATTATCGTTAGAACTGTGCCCACTGGGTGTAGGCAGTGGAGAGGGAGGGTAATTTTTCCAAGTCTGTGATGGAAATAGGAGCTTAAACGCATACAACACAACTCACTAATATTTCCCAACAACAGGTGGCTACAGTGGCCCAGACTCTACAGTTAGAATACTATTATGTGACAGAAAACAGTGGGTAAGTGTGCAATTTCCTCTTATCTGGATTCTCTGAGTAGGTAAGAGCCCTTTGAGAAAGTGGTGTATGCAGTTAGAAAGAAGCAAAGCAGTGAAAGGACTTTTCCATCCAGGGTATAAGGGATGAAGAAAGCAAGGATTAAAGACCTTCCTTTCCCTGCAGGAACCTCCATCTGGCCTCATCTGGACACAGTCACAGAATCACAAAATGTTAGGGATTGGAAGGGACCCCGAAATATCACCTAGTCCAATCCCCCTGCCGGAGCAGGAACACCTAGATGAGGTTACACAGGAATGCGTCCAAGCGGGTTTTGAATGTCTCCAAGACTATTGACTTCACCAGGTCAAATACAGAGAAGTTCACCGACAGTGGATCTATGCAAAAGTGTTTAACAGCGAGATGAACCTGCAGGTCCCAAGTGACCTTAGGAAACATGAAGCATGACACTCTGGAAAAAGCAGAGATCAACAGATGATCAGGACTTCTCTCCTGGTCACGTTCTCCAGCTTCAGAATAATATAATATTTCTACAGTTTCTAACAGTAAGTGGTTACAGGTTTTGGCTTGAGCCAGACATGACACAGGCCGGCTTCCTTCTAACATGCTGTATCAGCAGCACAACTGCAAGTCTCCTCCACTCTGCATCTCCAAACAGCCTGGTTAAGTACATGACCATTTTGAAGATTTGTTCTCTACTAATTTTAGTGTTTGAACAACAATGCAGATTTGTTTTTCACAACTCCCTCTTGAGTTTATTTGTTACTTGCACTACATTCATTTTCACTTTCTGGAAAACAGAAAATTGGTGTGACAGATTATTTGATTAGACAACTTTGCCAACAAAGACTATCCCAAGCTTCTTAACAGACTTTTAACTTCTCAGTTCCATCAACCGTATCTCATTCAGACACCTGCAGTAAAACATGTTATGAAATTGCTCCTCTGTCTACAAATCATTAACATTCAAACACTATGCCTACAGACCATGAATGATCATTGTTTTGTGGTAATTTTTCAAACAAGAAATGGAAAAAGTACAAGAAAAACAACCCTTGCCTATACCACAAAACATAATTTAGAAGAGGTAGACCAACTCAGGACCATATAAACATGTGTTCTTTAGCTACACAATATATGCACTTAGAGTATCAAGAGGGTAGCCAGTCACAAGGAGACAGATGCTGGTTACCAGAAAAAAAGCTCTTCTGTGCAAAGTAAAGAAAAAGCTGTACTAGCTCAGTCCTATGTCTGTTATGCAGCCCTGTATACTCCAAAAGATGACAATATCTCCCATATGTTGAAGTAGAAGCCCCTAGATGTCTTTGAAAAGGTCTTATTGTCGTGACTTCCAAGTCTAAGTTTCTCAGAGATCCAGGCACACAGGTAGCTGCGGACAGCAGTAACGTCTTCTCCTGATGCACCTGAACATGTGTCAATGGATTTCAGTAAAAATGCCTTCATCCTTCAAATTCACGTGTTGCCAGCTTAGCTGTTCCTGTGGCAGCATTAGGAAAGGTTACTTTTCAGGATCATTGTTAAAGCAAACTTAAATCTCAGTCCCCTGTGGTCTGAGGGTGACTTTGGTGCTGCAGCCTCTTAGCAACAGGTCCCCTTGATCTCCACAGTGCTTACAAAGGAAAATCCAGTTCTGGTCTTTTGCTCATCTCTTGAGCACCTTTATTTTAGCAATGATCAAAGACTAAAAATGCCTCTCCTCTCTACTCCTCTGTTGAACATACCAGTCTTCTCTTAGATATTTACAGTCAGCTGAACTCAGTAGTACTCAAGTCATCTTTTAGACCTTACCCCTCACCATTTGGCAGCACTTCATAACTCATGTGGTCAGCAACTCAGCAAAGGGTAGGCTTTTATGACATAACTTCCAGAAGTTGAGCTACCAGGTTTGTCCTGGGAACCATACAGCCTGGAGATATCACTACTTCTTAAATCCACTACTTCTTCAGAGTACCAAGAAGCTAGGTGGAAGCAGGACAGAAGGAAGATGTCTGGAGAGGCTGTCACTGCTTCAGATACAGAGGTCTGCTAAACAGCCAACTATGTGGCACCCAGGAGGGCCCTGCCTTGCTTCTGAAGGAGGAGGTATCAGACAAGAATACCTTGAGAGACTACCCTGTTTCCAGAAGCTCATTTAATGAGGAGAGTCATTAAACTGATTGGGTCAAGCAGGATGGTTAAAACAAACAAAAGATGTAGGTCATTAGCTTTGATCAGCCAGCAATCATTTGAGTTGAATCAGCCCATTTGGCTTTATAATCATAGGCATGGCAGCTGCGTTCCACCTAGCTAGTCTAGTGCCTCTTCTGAAGGCCCTGTGGTGGACTGTCATCAGCCAGCAACACAACACGGGGCTTTGCTACTACACATCAGAGAGGATACCTGACCTGCAGCGTAAGGATGTTCAGAACGTGCCATACATGTCCTAATGCCCAGCAGGTATGTTCTGCTTGCAGAGGCAGTACTAATACTTCCAGAAATACAGAATACTTCTGCATAGACAAACCTAGATGACACTCATCAGACGAGTAATAAATATCTCCAGGGGTTACACTATGACACAAACCAAGCACTTTTAGATTTGACAATACACTTGCTATGTAAGGACCACTTTTTTTTTTTCTTTTTTCTTTTTTTTTAAGCTACTACAGTTCTTACATACAAAGTACAAGAGCACCAATATAAGGCTTAAATATTTGGCAAGCTGTCAAATCCCCATTAATGAGGTGCTGTAGGTCAGCTAAACAGACAAGTGAGAACCTGCGCTCCTAACTTAAGTACCCAACTTTTACCTACACACTGTGGGGCAAAGAATAAGCACTCAGATGTCTCAGTGACTAGCTCTCCCAACAGTAAAACATATCCAAAAAAGTGCAGCGTAAGAGTTATTAAATGTTTGTAGGATGTCCGTGAGCATCACTTGTGTCCAGTGTTCTCAAGCAAGGGTCAGTGCTAGCTGCAGTACCCAGGGTGGTGGCCTGTAGAGGTTTGTCAGTATAAGGCATGGGGCAGCCTGGTAGAACCAGTAAACTGTAGCTTCTCCTGCACTGCTATACTGTTTCACCTTAGCCAAAACTTTTGGCATAATATAAATACCCCGCAAAACCCTCACAATAAAAGAAGAAATTGTTCATCCAAAAATACGGGGAGAAGCTGGGTCATCAGATGTGGGTGAAATTGGTTTAAAAGCCATTAAGAAGCAAGCAACCCAGGCATTCAGGAGCAATCACGGCTGCTTGGGCTGATCAGAAGAGACAGAGGGAATTATTTATTTATGGACTTCCTGCTCTCCCTGAGCGGGTGTCTCCACTGGGGAAACTATAAGAGGAATGGGGAGCAGGAGACAGGAGCTGCTTGAAATCCTCCAGAGGTTTTCCTGGCCTGGGCCTCAGGAGAGTTAAACATAGTTCGTGCCCAAAGTGTCCAGGAGCCATCAACTTCTCTTTCTCAGAGCAGGAGAGGCCAGAAAGAGCATCACATGGGTCTCTGCTGGGATGGAGCATAGAGAGCCCCAGGCACCCAGGCTGCCATGCAAGCTTTGCACAACTTACAGTTAAGATCCCTGCAGAGCAATAGTGCTTGAGTACACAGCCGTTTCTCTCTTCTTGTGGTTCAGCTGCTTCCCTTTAAACACAGATCAAGCGTCTCTAGGGACTCAGCAAGTGTTTAACAGACCTGCCTGATGGAAGGACCTCCAGTGAGAAAACCGAGACCCGAAACTCCCAATAGACATCCTCAATTCAATCCACAGTTGATAAGGCAACTCTGAATTTACATGCAACCAGATCCTCACTGCACAGAAAGCACATCAGTCTAGTCTGTATCCAAAGCTCATCTAAACATCCTAAACGTAAGGGGGAGGAAAGGACTAGCAGATTAAACAGGAAGAAGTACTTGAGCTGAAAAAGTCAGCACGGAAATACGGAATTCTTGCTATAGCATCAAGAATTCCTTTTCAAGTTACAGTGCTGTCTTTTCTGATGCAATTTCTTATTGTTTCCCCAAATTGGAGGATGAAGAGGAATTATTCCCTAAAAATCACAGAATTCCCTTCAGTACTGAAAGTTGACCATTCACCACTAACTAAAAAAGAGCTGTAGAGACAGACAGATCTGTCCGGTCAGACAGATCTGGCAACTGTCCTCTTGTTCTGGCTTTGGTCAGAGGGCCACAAAGGGGAACCTGGGCTTGGAAATTATCAAACGCCACCAGATTTTTTTGCTGGAAGATGCTGCAGAGAGCAGTGTTACAAAAGGGTCACTGATGGGAACCGAACAGATTATATGGGTGGTACAGGCTGCACTGTGTCAATCCCTGCAATTCATTAGTGATGAGATGCCAGAGATTGAGATGAAAAGGGCAGGAGCAGACAGTGACCTACTGCTTTAGACACATCTCATTCAACGTCCCCAGTTTATTCCTGTTCCGCCTCTGCTAGTATATCTTGCATTACTCACCAGCAATGATATTTTCCCTCAGTTCTGGTCTCAAACCAGTAAATTGTTTTGTTCCACTGAAGCTACTGCAAAACCAGTTGAGGTAGCAAAATAATGCACCAATACACAAAGTGTTTTGGGAAAGCTTTGAAAAGGAAAGGACTAAACAACAAGACAATATCATCTTCATCAAGATCGGAGATCCAAGGTAGCCTCAGCATGAAAAAGGCACAAAGTCTAACAGTGAGAGGGTTTCAGTGTGTCCTAACCCACGCTGCCTCCTCCCCAGCCTGCTCCTCCCCGCACATAACAGTGATTTCTGCTACTTGTCAATATATAAAACCAAGTTTGTTCTCCTAGTCTATGTTTCTCCAAACAAAGGGCAGCATCCGTTTTCCATTCAATGAAACAGGTCTTATTTGGTCTCTCAAAGGAAATTTCGTTTGCTGCCCATTCAGAGACAAGTTACATTTTTAGGGTTTGTGTGACCTTTGTTTCTCACTCTGGGAATAACATCATTAAGCACTGATAGCTACTTAACCTGGGCAGGGGACTGCTCCAGAGAGGACTGCATCCCCAGGGAGCCAGAGCACAAACAACCCAGGCCTCCCTGGGGAGCTCTTCTGCTTGGTCCATTGACTTGTGGCTTGAAAATCTTTACAGGGCCAAACCAAATACACTGCTAGTTTGTAAGTGCCAGGGTCATTCATTCGTGCACTTTCAGACACATTGTTTGGGAAATTCAATTCATCCCTTAATTTGCCAAATTAGGTTAATTTGCCAAATTTAGGTTCTAAAATCCTGCAGAGTCTGTAGTGTCCTTTGCCCCTTCATGCTCATTCGCCTTTTTAATTTCCCTTCCAACTTGCCAAAAGAAAAATAAGTCCATTTTGATTTTGTTCCTGGCCAGTCGACCTTGCTTTCAGAGCCTGGCACACCAACTTCCCCTGCCACAATGGTCAGGTTACAAAAACAAAAGGAGAACATTTGCTTCCTTGTGAAACACTTCCCATTGAGATTGTTCAGTTACAGTAATTTCTGTAGCATGCTCTGTTCTTTCACAAAGTCTCAGTTTTGCAGAAATACAAGGCTTAATCCACACCCATTTACACGCATTTGGCAGCCAGGAGGAGGCTTCTTCTTCCTGCTCCCTTACGCTCATGCCTCTGCACAGATACCAAATGCCTCTGTACTGCTGGGCGTAGGTGTCCCCCAATGGCATTTGGTATTGGTGATGCCCAACGTTCACCTTCTCGCCTCGTGGGCTTTCTTTGCACGAGAATGTTACTGCTGTATAATTCAAGGTACAATTTTAAATAGATTAACTTAAGCTGGTGCAAAAGGTACTCATTACTATTGAAACTAAACCTGTTAGGCACCTAATGAGCAAAAATGAAGCATCCTTAAACTGGCAGGAGAGCATCCACACTTCGGTTTTTCATTAGTTTAAATGGATCGTTTTTTCTGCTTGTGTAGAAAAAACACTTCTCTGGACTGAGGAAACAGTAGCATGTGGAAAATAAATGACTGCCCATGCAAGAGTGCAACACCCATTAATGACTATCACAAAGCAGCAGGAAGGAGAAGGAGCTGAGGAGAAGGGCCAGCTGCTTGCACACAGCTTCTTAGGAAATACTGCATTCAATTTGACCAGCAAGAAGCACCCAAGAACAGGCACCCAGAAGTGACAGCCAACTAACAGAAGTTTCAGGGACACCCCAATACACTCAGCATCCTCCCTTGGCTGGAAAACGGGAGGGAAAACAAACAAACAAACAAACATATGTGGGTGTACCTGCAGAGACACAGAACGGTTTCTGACACTCATACAGCATGTGCATTACATAAGGGTTCAGGTCTCAGTCAGCAGCGGATGCAGATTAGTTATTGTAAAGTGAACACGGCACAGAGCAAAGATGCGCATCTTGCAGCGCTTCTGCCCTATACATCCCTACCACCCAGGAGAGCCCACAGAGCCTTGCTATCACAAAATCCCTCCCAGAAGACACAACAGCCTTTGTGGGAGGCTGGGGCCAGAATACACTCCTTTCACACAGCTCTCCAGACCGCTATGTGACTGCAGCTGGCGAAACATGTTAGCTAATGAAGATTGAGTCAGGCAGGCAGTGACGATCGCCTCAGCCTGTTAATCCACTTAGGGAAGGAGAAGGAAAACCTGAGCTGAATTCCTGTGGTCCCTGCAAGGGACCGTACTGTGCCAGCTTTATCACCTAGGCAGAGGAACTCCAGCCAGAGCTGGGCTGGGGAGAGCTCTGGGTGTAAAACTAGTGCTTTTGGGAGACGGGAGCAAGAGCAGAGGCAGGGAACAGCAGTCCCCAGGCAGAGGGCCAGGAACGGATTTTGTGTCCACTGGGAACTAATGAAGCAAACTGAGTTTTACTTGCCCTCTCACCAGAAGAAAGCAAGGACCTGAATGTAAGCTTTTGCCTAACAGCAGGGCAGGGACAAAACACACACCTTGCACCCTTTCCACAAGGCAAAAAGCCTTGCCAAAGGGGCAACTCAAATTCCTGGCTTAGAAAGTCAGAGAGAGCATTTGTGCCCCAAACACCCATCCCAGCCGTGAGAGAAAGCCAGCATTGCCTCTTGCCCAGTTTAACTAGCAGCTTGCGGGGATGATGGGTGCCAGTCCCAGGAAATGTCAGGTTATCCTTAACCACCAGAGGGTGCTCCCCATCTCAAAGACGCAGTCAATGTCACACATACACCCAGACAGCTAGAGCAGCCTTTATTTCCAGCAGTTGTGGAATCTGAGCAAGGGAAAAATTAGAAAATTAAAAATAAATAATAATTAACGAATCTGATCCTGTGCCTCGTCTCTGTTTCCCCATCCCTCCTGGCCAGGCAAGGTAAGGACCTCTGTCCTGTTTGCCCTTTGCGTCCTGCTCAGTCAGGTGATTTTCCTCATTTGGAGGTTAAATCACTTTTATTCTTTTCTCCTAGGTCATGGATCCTGAGCAACAAATAAACACTTTCCAGCTGGCACGTCTGAAAAGAGTGAGACTCCAACTTGCCTGCCCCTGAGCAGAGTTAGGATCACACCCTCCGGTCACACACAGTTTTTGTGATACCAAGGCCTGACTTTACACCTGCACTGCCATGGAGGTGTGAGGGCCACCAAACTGTATGTCCAGGTTCATTTCCCCCACTCTGTCCTAAGCTGGTTTTCCAGAGGGGAGAGTGCCGGCTGTACAGAGATGCCTCGTGGCAGTGTTTTCAAAACATCAGTTTTGGGACACTAGCACTATTTAACTCCGTCAATATGACACTTGTTGGGAACGACTGTTCACTTTGGTAATGCAGTGCCCTCACAGCCTCTCTCCGTTCTCCCACAGAGGCGTGTGACAGAGGTTGCACACTCAGGAGCTGTGCACATGGCAACACGCCACTTTGTGCCTTCAGCTTCCCGTTTGTGTGGGTTAGAAATTATATCCCAGGGTTGCATCATATGCAGAGAACAGAGCAGTTAGGATTAAATCATAATGGTTATATTGCACCCTAAGATCCAGAGAAGAAAGAGTTGAAAGTATGCCAAGTGAGATCAGGCACCTATGCAAAACAGACTAGCTCTGTTAACGTGTCTGGCATAACATTTGTTTATCCCAGACCCAGCTTACTTTGATAGTCCAGGTCTGCATATCTCATGGGGAAACCAGCTCTCATTGATGGCTCCCACCCAACACACGGGCTGCATCTTGCTGTCTGACCACTACAAGAACAGATTGCTGCATTTTTTTAGTTGCCCTTTCCTCTCTCCTTTGGCCAGTATTGTCAGGTTCTGCCTGATGAGATTTTTGTAAGAGTTTCTGCTCTTGGATACCCTGGTATTACTTTTTGTTTTGCCCTCTTTAAACCATAAAATATATTTGTCTGATGAAACTGTTAAAACTGAGCAGTTAAACCACTGCACAAAGGACACTCATTTCAGTTTCTTACACAGATTAAAATACCTTTGATATGTTTGGCTTACTTAATTTCCAGAATGAACCATTATCAGGAGCACCTCACCTTTGAGAGAGGCATCACATTCTACAGCCTAACTGGGCCAAAGAATTCTTCCAGAGTTTGAAACTGGGGAAGAGAAGGGGAAAATATAAGAGGAAAAGATTTTATGTCTCTTAAACATTTGCAATAGACAATTCTACTTCCTACAAACAAACGTCAGGGGTACGTGTCACAGCTCCACTTTTTCTAACTATCCACAACATTCTTCTTTGGAATTACAGCAAATACCAGACATCCTGTGGAAAGGTTAACCAGCATTCGGTTTGGACACTGATCATCCCAGCACCATTAACACTCAACTTCTCAACTTGATAGTTTTTAACACTACTCCATTACCATTACAGTCATTATATGTTTTCTCCTAAACATGCACATAATCAGTCATCAAAAATGTGGTTATTTAAAATGAGGTATTTTGAGCATTACATTTCTGCATACTCTCACTAGGAGCTTAAGCTTTGCCAGTCTTCCTCCATCCATTACAGCAAAGACTTTTAAAGTGATTTCATAGCCCTAGTGACATTCTCCTCTCTTGCATATTGCTGCATGGGAAAATTACTGGAGTTTTTATTGTTTTAATTACTGCTAGCAGGTTGTAAGATCTCAAATATCCCGAATTCCTTCACTGTTAAGAACAGCAGCATCTGGGTGTCAGTTTTGCTCATGATGGCAAATTACAGGGTCAGATCTGCCTTTCACACTCACACAAATCTGCACCTCAATGGGGATTACAACTTGTGGAGTACATAATATATGAGATAAGCAGGTTTTGACTACCTGCAATTAGCTGATCTGCAACTACACAAAATGGCAACACTTAATCCAAATGGAGAGGCCAGGACAACGCTCTCTTATAGCACATAAATCTGCAAAGTATGACAGGAGCCATGAAACACAGACGAACAAAAAACCTGTATGTTAAACAGGGCAGACTACAGACGAAGTCAAGAATTAGGAAATACCACAATTGCATTTACTTGTGAGAAATACTCTTAGCCCTCATGTACATATGCATTATTTTATAGCCCTTAATTACATGATCATATTTTTTCCACAGCACCCCGTGTCAGACTGCACTCAAAAGGGGATTGTTCCCATGTAATGAGCAGCTATTTGAGATGCTGGTTTCTACTCATTGTTCAGTGTGTGGCCCCAGGCCTTATTTACCACACATTATTCAAACCTGGCTCTAGAGATTTATTCATTTCCTTATGTGTTTTTCTGCGGGCTTATCATTACACTGTCCGAGAGCTTCACCAGCCCAAGATCATTTATTTTCACACATCTCTACGAGAGGAAGGGGTATTTTTATTCCCATTATGCAGGTGAATGAAGACTGTATTAAAAGGTATTTGCTAATTCTGGGTGCCCAGTCTGAGACACCAACAACCTGACTGATCTCTGCTTGTACAGAACTTTGGGTTCAGTGGAATCCTGTTCATTTCATTTGCAGCTGTAAGTACTCAGTGTTTCTGTAAAGCAGGTCCTTTGGGATCAAAAAGGTCCTCTATAAAATAAGGAATGCACAATTAAACAACCCCTGGCACAACAGCTGCTTCAAAAAACAGGAAAACTATCCTATAGAAATGGTCACATATAAAAAGTCAACTGGTAGGTCAGAATTTCACTGCCTCAGCTATAAAAGCTTCCCTTTCTCTCCTGCCATCCCTTGTCTCACTCGATACACACCTGACAAATGAGGCAGGGGTCTTACAGATGGTCTCTTTCCCTGTGCAACTCTGATTTATCTCAGAGCAGGTCCACTGCATGCAGTGAATGAGGCAGGGGTCCTGTGGAAGAAACAGCAGATGGTGACATAGCTAAAACATGAGTTTTATAAGACACCCACTCGGGTAAACAGGTGTGCATGCAGAGGATAACTGGTCTTTCCCCAGCTTTCAGTTCTTGCATTAGCACCCTTCGAAGTGCCCTTTTCATGGAGTTTGTTGTTTCTTTTACAGCAAACAATTTCGCTCATGAAGCATCACGATGACATTTCCATGGATTATCTGAAGAGATGAATCCATCACATGGACCACTACAACTGAGGTAACAGAGTAAATGGGCTGCAAAGGTAGCTCATCCTGCTTTGTGGAGACTAGCATGAGGAGCGTAAAACTGGGTGTATTTAAGACACGGGTGACAGCTGAGGAATAATGATTCAGAGCCTCTTCCAACCATTAAACACAAGTCCTGCCTCTTGCTCTCTCCTCTCTAGACCATCCCAGCCCACCACCTTCTCTTCACTGTCTTTGGCTTCTCACCCCATCCCTTTCCTTTGCTCTCATCTTACCCCTCCAAACACCACTCCCCCCAGTCCACAGCCCCATCCTCCTTGTTCAACACCTGCTTATAACTATCTGCTTCCCTTCCTTGCCTTTTTGCCCAGCTCCCCTTGCCCTGTCTTTCCATTACTGCTTGGTGGCCCCACTTCCTGGCATCGCCTTTGCCCCAACACAGCCCTGGCTGTCCCTGCAGTCTGGCTCCAAAACACAAGCTGATTTAGAGCTTTGCAAAGAGGAATGTTTTTGATTTGTTCTCAAATTGAAGGAAGGCATAATTAAAGAACATGACATACTCCCTACTTTAATAAAAAATTCCAAAGAAACAAGTCTATCAGAGGCATAGAAGGTGTTTACCCCAATGATTAAAGCTTGGCAGTGGTATGAACAACTGAAACTAAATTTTACAGGAAGCACTAGTGAAAAAAGATGGTGCTACTCATCTCTTTGTTGTACACAGCAGTGAAAATGAAGATAAAACTTAAGGAAGCTGGTTAAGCAAGAAAGAGTGTTGCTGCCATCTCTTTTTAAACTTACCATCATTGGATACATTAGCATTGGGATGGTAGGCCTTTGGAGGAAACTGGAGTGCTTGTACTCCTTCGCACACTATGCTGGTAGCTTGTAGATGCTACTGCTTATTTGATATACACACCTGCACCCATCTCAGGCTTGCATCATCTGGACACAAGATTATACATGTCTTAACATTTGACAGGGTGGCAGAAAATGGTGCTAGGACAGGTTGTTGGTGTACCCCTCCATCCCAATGGAGGATCAGCTACAGCAGCATTATTTTTGACAAATGTTTTTCCAGCCTGTTGTGAAACACTTCCAGCCCTTCTCAGTCTGTTCTAATGCTCCTGCATCATTGCTAATAAAAGTTTCTAATATCAAACTGAAATCTCCCACATTGCAATCAAAACCGATTTACGTCTAGCTCTGTCAACAACGGACATAGCAAACGGCTTAATCACTTCCTCTTGGACAAAGTCTCTTACAATTTGAAGACACATTCCCCAGACTTTGCCTAATATCTAGATTTCCACAACAGAAATATTAACCTGCCTAACAGAAACAAATTAGCATTTTAGTCCCTCTAACTTAATTCCTGGGTCTCCAAGCTTATCACTTGGAAGGCCGCAGATTTTTTTTTATGAACACTTACAGCAAGGAACAAGGTTGCAACTAGCAGGCTGGCTTGTGGTAGATAAGCCAAACTCCCCTTCACTTCCAGGGGAATTGATTGAGCAGTAACACCTCACTACAGTGACCAAAANAAAAAAAAAAAAAAAAAAAAAAAAAAAAAAAAAAAGTGTGTTAGCCCTTCACTAAGGCAAGTCTTCCAACTGGATTCAATTTCTCATGCTCTTTCAGAATCTTGACAAGAAATTTTGGGAAACTTGAGAATATATCTTCTGATAAATCAAGGATAACGCTTATTACATTCATTATACTACTAGCTAGAGAAGCAAAATTTCTTAGCTGTCTTTGATGATGCTGAGAGCTGTACCCATGGTCCTGAATTCCACTGCTGTGCCTTGAGCACAAACCAATCATTTCTCACTGGCAAACCATAAAGAGTGGCCAGATTTCATATGAAACAGCTCCCAGGAATCTGGAAATCTGCATCCTTGGTGCGTGTGGGTATGACAATGTACAGAATAGCCCAGGTTGTAACTAGAAATGTCAAAGTTTAAAAAGTGGGACTTAATGTTATTCAGATAACGCAGATTTGCCTCCTGTGTTACAAACTGTGAGCTTCCAGGGAAGCCAGGAGCCATTCTGTGAAGACAGAACACAGAGGGCCCTTCTCTACCATAGGTGTTGTGGTGGGGGAAGGTGAACTGACAACTCAAAGGCGCATGCAACTGGTCTGTACTGTGTGTTTGCACAACTGCGTGAGAGTGTATGCCTTGGTGATGTTATTCACAGGCCTTGGCCGACAGTAAATAAGACAGTGGAGCTTGATTCATGAGGGATGACAGGAAATCTATAATGTGTGGGCTCTATAATCTGCTCGCTACTGCGTAGCAAAATGAAAGAACAACAGTCCAATTACCGAGTCCTTGCTGATCCCAGGCACATCCTCCAAGATCCTGTTCTGCTCAGAGCAGTGGGAGCCTGTTGGCACCAAGGGAAAGCAAGCTCTGGCACAGGCCGCCTTCCATGCTGGGATGCCAACAGTGTTTTGGAAGTACGAGACTACCTTATAGTGGATACAAACACAGCCAAGGCTGTGGCTTGATCTTCAGAGCAAATTTCTGGAGAGCAACAGGCTGCTGAGCTCAGTTCACCAAAGGATCACTCACATGGACACCAATTGCTGCACTCCTGTGCAGGCACCCCATGTGCTGGCTGAGGCAGGGAGCAGTGATCCACCACAGCAGTCTGGCCCAGCCACTTGGTTTGGTGGGAACTGTGAACACTCTTCCCTGGGATAACACAAACCAGTCAGGGTGCAGCCCCATGAAACTGAAAACAGGGATATGAACCAGCAGGACACAGCAGCTGGGTTACAACTGGTGTCCAAAAAGCACTTTAAGGGGAGGGAGACAAAAGCTGAAGGGAGATGTAGGTTCTGGGGCCAGACAGAAGAGGGATGGCTGAAAATATGGCTGGCCCATGAGAGAGCAGGGAGGATGTCTGCAACAGCAGCAGCTGCAGGCAGACTGCTGTCATACCACCAATGCTGAGAACTCATGGAAAGACAGAAGAAGATTTCTTTTGGACAAAAGAGCAGCAGCGGTGGTGGGAGGCAGGAGGGCTGCCATTTCCAGACTGAAAGAGAAGGAAATAATTTTGCTTCTTACTGTGCAGTGCCAGAAAACCCACAGGGCTGCCCAAGGCTGCGAAGGCACAGGACAGCTCAGCTGAGGATCCTGGCAGCTTAGAGGAGGCAGCACTCTCATTTTTCTCTAACCAAACTTACACTTTTCATTCCTTGTGTCTCTGGCCCTTACCACTTAACACCTTTCAGATCTGTCTTCTGCCCCCCAGGAAAAAGGTAAGGGGAACCTTTTTCACTCTGACAACAGGTAAACGGCATGGCAGGACAGGGAGGGGGGAACAATTTCCACTCGATCCCTAGCAAAGGCCTTCTTTGCAGAGCGCACACCCTAGGGACTGCCGTCCTTTCCCTGCTTCCCCCTACAACCCTCTCTGCTGCCACCTCCCCTCCCTTGTTATCTGTCAGTAAACAGTAATTAAAGATGTGGCCTGCTTGATAAAGCTCCCGCCCGCCCTCACACGGTGCTGCCCTCTCGGACGTGTCTAATTAAAATCCTGATGAGAAGATGAAGAAATCCCAGCAGCTGGGAGTCTGCTGACTCTCCCTGCACTCGGCCTCTTCATTACTGACGACGAGGCAGAGAGATATAAAGGACCCCGGGAAATGCTCCAACAAACCAATCGATACAGCCTTTTGTGGGACGTGACGGACCGCTCAGGACTGCCTTTTGAACTGTGTGGATAATGAGGATGCTGGAGCATGGCTCGCTGCATGGGGTGGTGGGGCTGGGCTCCCCCTCCAGTCCTGCTGCGCTGCTGCTGCCAGCAACAGCACCCAGCACCCCTATGGCCACTCACACTGTAGAGTGGATTCACACACTGATGGTAGCTGGGGCACCTGCCCGCTCCACACCAACCCAAGCTCCAGAAATCATTGCTTGTAGCGCCAGAATGCTGTCAAACCTCTAGCCGCTCCATCATTCCTATGCACACACAGAGTGTGCGTGTGTGTGTACATATACTGCAAAATGCTGAGAACCAGCACAAACCTTCCCCCAAAGAAACCAACACCACACACGATGTGCACACTGTTGTGTTCACGTGGACACTTATTCATGGGAACAGCATGTTTTCACTGCTCTCCCAGGATTTCATGCTAAGGTGAAATTCTTGGTATGCACAAAATGAAACAGCAAAGGTTTACATGAAGTGTACAGCAACATCATCATCATGAATCACCATAACTATATTTAGACACACTTCACTTCGTGCAAATGCATCCACTAAATGGTTTTATTCTTGTGGGTTTTTTCCTTTCCCTCCCCCCCCCCTAATATGAAATCAGCTTTACATGGAAACAAGCCCATTTTCACTGGCAAACTCATATTTATCCAAAACACCAGAGATTTTGTTGCTCTTAGTTTCAAGATTAAAGAAACAGTAAAGAGGTGGAAGTAGATTTATAGTTTCTAAATTTTGAAAGTGCACCTTAGGTACCTGCCTCCATGTCCCTTTTGAGCAAGCCCACAGGTCACACAGTCACCCTGGCAATTAGGATCACGTGCAAGAACAGGAGTGCATACATGGTTGCAAATACAAGTGCACTGTGTGTGTACATGAGGGAAATGCATGTTCCACCTGTGGAATCAATAAAACAGTGAGCTTTTATCTGTCTGATTTCACACCTTCTGCTCCACAAACCACTGTGGCTCATGCCATCAGCATCAGTCCAGCAATAGCTGGTGCTCTTCTCAGAGTCCCAGTTAAGTCCTTGGAACCTCATTTATTCTAGAAAGCCTCAGTTGTTTTCTTTTCTGCTCCTCCAATTTTAATTACTTTTCCAGACGAAAACAAACAAAACCAAACCAAACAAAAAACCTTGAAAAAAAATGTTTTCTAAAAGCCCCATAAAATAAAAAAATACCAATATTTTTTATTTTACAAATTGCCATAATCCTGCTGCACTGTCCCCTTTGTTAGCTCAGTCTCAAAGAGAAATGAAATAACAAATAATTGCTGTACTGGGTTAATGCCAAGTTAAACTGACCAAAACACCCAAGCCATCTCGAAACAAACAGTTCATAGCAAAATAGTAACAGCAAGAAGCGATCAACCAAATGCAGAAGCAACAAACTCGATGGTGAAAGCTCACAAGTGCTACTGGGAAGGGACTTCGGAGAGTCCTCTGGAAAAGATGAGTGAAGAAGGGCAGCAGAGCGAAGGTCTTGCTGGGAATGGTGGCAGAAGGACTGGTGCTGGGAAGTTCACAGCCTCTCTTGGCCCTGTGGCCTCCCTTGGCTAGAGATGCTGTTGTGCAGCACGAGTCATCAGCACTGGATGCACAGAGCTCTCCATGCAATCCCTGTCTGTCCCAGTACCTGTACTTGATGGAATGACACATTGCTGTGGCAGCTAATAAATAGAAGTAATTTGATTAGCTTTCCCTAACTAGCGATAAGATCCTGACAAACCCTTTTTAATGCGTTTCTGGAGCAGGATGAAATTGTTTCATTTGGCGAGCAGGGCCCCACGGGAGTTGCCTCCAAGCTCCTTTAGTGAGAGGTAAAAATATGCCAATCATTAATGAGGGGAGAATTACAGAGACTTTAATGCAATCAGAAAAGAGGAGCCCTGAGGCATCTGGGGAATAAAACCTGCCCTTAAATCAGAGGCAGGCAGCTGGAGCATGGAAATAAAGGCATACACAAGCATGTACATGCACACACGCATACCTACCACACACACAGAGACCGTGTAGAGCTGCTGTAAATACACTGGGAGTTTTGCCTGGGCAACAAACACCTATCTCAGCAAACGGTATCCATCTTCTCCAAAAAGCATCTGTAAAATCACAGTAAGCTATTTCCATTTGGCAGCCCCCTCCCTCACCAGGAGGAGACCACTGCCCATTCAATCTCCCCCCCTTCATACACATGTGCACTCACAGAATTGCAGTTTTCAACGTTTCAAACCAAAGCCTTTCGTGGAGGAGGCACATTAGCTGCTTGGGTGTCAAGCAGCAGCAGTGAGGCGGCTTTGCCAAGTGGAAAGGTGTCTCTCTCAGGGCCAGACTTGCTGCATGAACACAACATGTACAAACCCCTCACTCTGTCCTCCAACCATGGCACTTACACCTGAGACAGCATCTACTGTGGATGTTGAAAGGCAACTCCTCCCATGCCCGCTCCCTCCTCAGCCACTTCATTGAACTCCCTTCCTCAGGTGAAACAGCTCTTGTGCCAATCATGTAACTTTTATTCCTAAGGAAAAGAGAAGCCTTTGAGCTGCTGGAATTTCCCCTGGCACAGCAGCAGGCATGAGCTGGGGCAGACACAAGTGGCCTTGCTGGCTCCAGTTTTGCAGGTGTGTTCTTCCAGAAACTCCTCCTCTGACAGAAGTGTCCCATCTCTCTGCAGCAATGCTCTAACCCCAGCCAGCACAACACAGATGGCTGCATCAACACAACCCATCCCAGAGAACACTAGCTCCCAGTTTAATGGGATAAAAACCAGGACAGGTGTTTACTCATGTCTCTTCCAGATTTCCTACCTTGTTTGCTTGAAAATAGCGAGCAAGAGTTCTGGGATATCAAACACCAGCCTTCTTTCCTCTGCCAGATACACAGAATATGATGCTACAAAAGCCAGGCATGCAGTACATGCTTCCCTCGTTTGGGTTACCACTAACATGTAGGGGACCAACTGAATGGCTGCTGAGAACTCCAAGAGGAAAGTCAGTACTTACTTCTGGCCTCAATGTACACTTGAGGGGATGTTAGACAAGTATTTCTTCCTCCCAGAACTAATGCAATGTATGGAGAGAGTATCTCCTCGATACTTATCTGCCCTCTCTTAGGTGGGATGACTGTCCTGCTTAGTGTGTACTCTGCGTCCTGTATTGAGAAAGTTAAGCTGCTGCTATTTCTTCCCCAGAGATGTGTCAGAGATCTCTGGCACAAAAAGGCTGTACTTCTGTACCATATTCTCACATATACTAGACAACTGTGAGACTAAAATAGTGGTGTGACTATTAGCCATTTAACCCTACAGACAAAGCAGGTACACAAGTCACCAAGACAGAGTAAAAGATGAAAGATAAGTAAAGAGGGACCTGCCCCAAGACACAGAGCTTGAAGCTTAGCAGGTAAGTTACGGTACATAGCTGGCACGTTCTCAATCCTGTATCAAGCACAGAGCTGTACGTCCCAGTGCTAAATGATCACAGAATACTTAGCCCGAGGCAGGGAAGCTTCATGCCCCTCAACAGCAACTCCTACTGGCTGCTTGAACAACATGAAGATGGGGTCCTGAAGAAGTACAGCAAAGTTCTCTGTGGCTGAAAGCTCAGAAGGAAGAGCACCTGAGAGGACAAAGAAAACCTCCAGGGCTCTCCCAAATTCCCTCGAACTCTGTGTCTCTAAGACTAAAAGGATCAAAGCAGTCTAGCTGTTGGGCACATAATTCAGACAGACTGCACGCCCTTGGAAGTCAGAGAAATCACTTTCCAGAAACACAAACAAGTGGGAAGACTCTACCACAGAAACAATCAAGGCTGCAAAAGCTAGAAGGAAATTCAGCATGGCTACAGCGCAATGCTGTCTAGCATCTAGCAATTGTATTTCTGCCCTTTTTGGATCAGGGCCAGTTTTGATTCAAAGCTCCAGTTGAATTGAGTGATTTCTTCTGGTCAAGAGCTTTAGGCTCTTCAAGACAATTAATAAACTCCCTCCTCAGTCCATTTCTAGCAATGATCCAGGTTTTAATGTGGCAACAGTTCAGCCTAGTTTGTGGTGGCACTCAAGCACAGCAGCCTTGTGTGACTGCCTCCTCTGAGCAGCAGGCAAAGGTCTGAGATGGTGTCACACTCTGTGGCTCCACACGCAGACCTGCCTTGCTGCAAACAACTCCTTCTTGTTCTGGTTTTGTTATGATTAAAAATGCACATCACCCAGCGAGGCCTTGGAGTGGAACCCAGCTGGAAATTAGATCATTAATATTCCTTCTCATGCCCATTGCCACAATTTCTAACCTCTCCACAAGCAATTGCTAACAATGCAACAATTTAGTGTCTCAGGCTAGAAGTAAAGTCAAGACTAAACTGCCCATTGTTATTCCAATTCATCCACCTTTGTCCATATCCTAGCATCCTGTCAACCTTATGCCAGTATGTCAGATGTCTTTCAGCCCTTTGAACTGCCTGTCCCAAATTTATCTACCAAAAGGTCTTTAAGATCCATATCCTCTTAAGCAATCAGGAAAGGGATTCAAATTTATTCTCATTCCTGAGCAGTTGGAAACACAAGGAAATAAAACAATTCATTCGAAGAGTCTAGGCACTGTGTGACGCCAACTATTGGTTGCCACAATTTCCACAGAGACATTTCCCTTCAACTAAGAGGAAGTCATCACCACCACTGCCTGTTTCCTTTGGCAGCTCTGACAGTTGCTGGCATCTCAGCCTGGTGGTCTGTTTGCAAGAGCAGAGCCGTGATTGCTACTAAAACCCAACACATCTCCATCAAAGTCAAAGCCCACATGAAGACAGGTAAGTGATTAAAGGTATTTTAAAGAGACAGCACTTAAGAACAAAGCTCTGCCACAGGATTTGCCAGCTCCTGACTCCTTTGAAGAAATATAACATGCAGTCTCCGCTCAAGGAATGGTGACTTCTTGTGCTTCACTGAAAGCCCAAACCTGCTGGGTGTGGGCAGCTCAGTAATTCAACCTTATCTCGATGCTTAAGTGTCAACTTTTCCTACCTGGACTAAGAGGCAACCCCCAAGTCTTCCTCATCCACTAAGCCCCAGCACCACCAGCAGGCCTGGGGCCAAGTTACACAGCTTTCCAGACGACACTCTCTCAGAACATGACAAGGGCAGAGCAGAGGGGTGCCCTTAGCAGTCTTGCTCAGGGGACACTGGCTGTCATGGCACAAATTAACATCACCCTCCAATTACTTAGCGGGGACAGACAGAAAAATCTTGAATAGTTTCTCCTTTCCTGCCAATTGCTCCCATCTTCTACCTCAGTTCTGGCTGGATTCCCCCTTCCCCCTGTCCTCAGCTAGCACCACCAGGCTCAGTCCTCCTCACCCTAGCCCCCCCTCCCCAAGGACAAGCAAAGTTATTACAATAATGAATTAGCCAGGCTGCTTACTGCTGCCAGTGGCGAAGGCAATTATCCCACTCCACGTCCCCAGCCACCGCTCAGCTCCCTCATAAAGAGAGGCTTTTGGGGCCGCTTTGTGCTTTGATTGGAAATGAAGAGATTGCTAATTAGAGAACCCCTGCTGGGATCGGGCTGGCAGGAACAATGGTGAAACGGACGGAGCACACGTCCATTTAGAGAGCGGGGAGAAGAGAGAAATGTGAGCTCCTCTGTAATGTAGTGCATCCCCCGCTCACACCATAAACAACAGGGCAGACAATTTTATAGAGCTTTTCACCTTTTAAAGCATGCTAATTTGTTTATAGGAAGCGATAATTTGGTGTGTGTTTGCATAGGTCAATGCCTGTCGTTTCTGTGTACAGTATGGATTGACGCATGCGTGCATACATACACACAGTTGTTTCCAGAGGCATTTTCTTAAAGAGTATATCTACACAGTCAACTGTATATTTCTTGTCATTCACTGGGCAGCATGCATCAATCCTGCATTAACAGGAAAAGATGCTTAGAAAAGCCTGTTGACGAGTATTAACACAGAATTTTAATGCCTGAATTCACAAATCACCAAAGTTGAAAATGACTTACCAAATTAGTCAGTTCACCTGAGGCTTGCCCAGCAACCGCTTCCACTGCTTTGCCCAAGTGCTTTAAATGACAAGTGGACCTCCAGGAGGAGAAAATTTCACCATTAACACAACATTTTCTTAAAACCATCCTGAAATTTCTTTTTAATTCAATTGCTCTGACTGTCCATGGAGGGGTCAACAGGAGCTAAATTCTCCTTTCTCAGCTGATGAATTGTGCACCAAAAACTAGAAAAGATCTCCCTTGCAGTGCACATCTGGACAACTTCATAGAACTGCATCAACAGCCCTTGTATATATAGCATGCTCTTGTTTTGAGCTCTAGTCACTTTTAACTCTTGTCAAAGAAAAAATACCTCTCCCAACAGATCAAAATGCATTTATAAAACACAGCCTGTCAACAAAAGCAAATGCCTCACCTTTTTGTGCAGTGGTGATAGAAAGCGTTCAGAACCTATTCTGCATTGCTCAGTTAACAAAGTAATTCCATCATGGAAGTACACAAGTACCATATTAAAACTGAAAGTATAGTTTTCAACTACATATTTGACTTATCATGCAGAAAATTTGCATACCATTGATTAGTGCAATGTACTACAGACTAGGTAACTTATGTAAGCTAAAGCAAATTTCAAATTTTAAGCTTGGATTTACATTTCAGAATTCCCTTGCAGATACTGAAGCATTTGAATATACAAGTGTGCTTTTCCCTGAAAAGGTTTTCAGTAAAGCACAAGTCTTAACAGAAAGTGAGCACTGAAGAGTGGAAACACAGTTGAACTGAAAATGACTTTCAAATTCAGAGACTATTTCTCCCCGCTGTTTGCTCACCTCTAGTGTTTATATCCTTCAAACAGTTGTAGGTAGTTTTCATGTTCCCTTCTTAGTCATCACTTAGCCAAGCTCCACATATTTAGTTCTTTTGATCTTCCCCTCATAAAAACAATCCCTCCAGCTCTGTCATCATTTTTGTTGTTCTTCTCTTACTACCTTCCAAGTTTCCTCTGTTTTTTTGCTGCTAGTGCCCAGAGCTGAAAGTCTCACCAGAACGGTACCAAGCAAGAGCAGTACCTCACTGCTTCACGGGGCCCCACCTCTGTACAACACAAGCAAGTCTCATACAAAGGCCAACATTTGCAACCTCCCCACTTCGTCCCCTTGGTCTGTTGTGCTATAATGCCAGCTCAGGTTGGAATGGCTTGTTACTACCATTCCCCCACACTCTCTCATTCAGTTCTCCACTGTGTCCCACTTTCCTGATGGGAAAATTTTCCCTCATGTAGGTACAGTCTGAAAGTAAAACCCTCTGCTAGTACCATGCTTCGGGTTGTTTTATATTGCTGACAACCCTGTGGTTACCTATTGCAAGTACAAAACCTGACCACTTAAAAGCAATGAAATATCTACGGAATGACACCAAGGGCCAAATTTTAATGTGGTGTACAGTGGCAGAGCTCATTTGTTTCACCACAGCTGTACCAGTTTACACCAGCTGAGAAGCTATTTCCATAAATCTTAGGCTGTCCATATCACAAACAATCACATCATTCAGAGAAGGGTATATTTCGCTCCATCAGCTGCAATTCTGATGTATGAAGCCTTGTTACCTTGATTACATAATCCAAGTAACTTTTTTTTAGGGTTATGGCTATAGCAATTGTACAAGCAATTCAATATATCTACCAGCTAGTTTGGGAATTCTTTGGTAAAGTACTTACAATTGCTCTCTTGATAATCTAACTCTAATTTACTAGGAGTAAAACTCATGGTAAAACTATGGATGTACAGGCCACCTGCATTTGAGATTAATGGATGGGCTTCATTACTACATCCATTCACAGGGTCTGATTTTGACTAGCCTTAATATCCTAGCAAAGGAGGATGAAAGGAGGTGGCCTTCTCATGGCATTATACCAGGCAGGTCGGGGAGAGATGTTCGTGGGAATAATGAAATGTTCTAAAATCCTGCAAGAGAGAAGAAAGTCCATTCCCTCTGAGATTGACACTATCATGTCCCTGACAACAGGCTACCAGTTCTGGCTTTGTGCGAAAGTCGGTTTCTTTCAGAGGGCAACTTCCTTGAAGTAACTCCGTTCTTACCATATATTCCTGTGCAAAGTGGGGAAAGTATGGACATAGAAGC
This sequence comes from Pampusana beccarii, assembly GCA_013399365.1. Lineage (NCBI taxonomy): Eukaryota > Metazoa > Chordata > Aves > Columbiformes > Columbidae > Pampusana > Pampusana beccarii. Next base: position 773,917 of record VWYH01000674.1, on the reverse strand, counting down.
ACCCAACCCAGGATTTCTTCCCTAGGTTTTTCCTTGAGCAACACAAGTACATTCTGCTACATACAGTACAGGCAAAGCCCAAAGGCTTTTAGACCATACCAAGTTTCTTTCTCTGTGAGATTTTAGATTAAGATTTTTACTTAAAAATTACCAATGAAAGAAGCACATCTCTTCCTCCCCTCTGCAGAAGTGTAGATTTTCCATTAATTTGATACAAATAACATACATGTGTTACACTCAAAGAGCAAAAAACTACATTGTTCTTGCCTCTTTGTTTATTTCAGGAGTTTAGCTTTTACAAATCAGATTGTAGAAAAATGAAGTCTGTCTACATAGGCTGCAGAGCTATTTTAATCCCCCTCTGTTGCTGAAAAAGGAGATCGTACCATCCTTCCCACCCAAGCCATTTTTGTCTGCCTCCTCCCTTGCATTAACACATGTCTTTGTTCAGCTCAGGCTGAGGAGCTGATCTGGGTTAAAAATGCCAAAAGGTTAGTTTAAGTCAAACAGACCACAAGCAGGATTTCCATAAATCCAGGTGTACTCAAATACCTGTACGTGAAATATGACCCTCACATTACAGCAGTTTGTGAAAGCTGTGAAACCATTAGCAATGTCAAATGGTTTCTTGAAAGTACTCATATCTGTAGCATGTTTCTTTGACAATTTCTCCCTTTGTGTAGGTAAATGATGACATGGTTGAGACAGAGTGAGATTGAAAGATATAAATTACTGAACTGAAAAGCATGGTGCTGTCAAACTAATACCTGCTTGAAACAAAGTCTATCCAGTGAGAGATTCGAGAAGCATAATAAATTTAATTCCAAGAACAGGCTAAGGGGTGACTTGATCTAATTGTAAGTCAGCAAAAACAGTGGGAAGTTCTTTAATCTGGCTTTAAAAGGATATAAGACAAGACTATTCCTGGTATCCAAAACTAGACACATTTCACTTAGCAATATAGACATTTTTAAACAGCAGGAACTGGCCATTGGGACAACTTGCCATAGAACACGCTGGATAATCTACCACAAGGTCTTTAAATCAAAGTTGTATGTCTCTCTAGAAGATGATGTTGAGAAGGTGCCTGGGTAAGTGCCGAAGTTATGAGGTGGATTGTAATGGCCTGTACTATGCAGTTAGGCCTAGAGCATCAGAGTGGTATAGGTCCATCTTAAAATCTGTTCAGATTCGTTGTGGTTCTTCAAGAGTTGTAGAAAGCAAGACCAATGTGTGCAAAGACAGTATCTGCTTGGGTCTACTGAAACCATTCACTACAAAGTGTTCGCACTGTATCTACTCTGCAATACTTGTTTGTTCCAAATAAGCTTCAATAAAAGGATTCATACATGGTTTTTATAAGGCAATTTCTTATACATTATAGTAACATCGCTATGAAAAGCTACCCATTTTTGCCAGAGGACACATGCTTCATCTACCGGAATGTATAAAGCATATTAAAAAAATGTATAAAGGCTAATGGCAAAGGCTGTGCAATGCACGATTCATAAACAAGAGGAAAAAGTGGCCAGTTAAATTTGTCTGTGTCTTAAATTCGGTAATCTTTGGGGTAGGTAGAGGTTAGAAAAATTAGATTTATTTTTTTAGAGATCTTGTTTATTGTTTTGAAATGTTATTCAAGCTTCACAGAGAAAGTTGAAAATGATAATAAATACTATAAATCAAATACATCATGGTCACAAAATGAGTGAAGAGAGCTGTTTGTCAATCAGTCAGTCCCGATATGTTTGCATCACTATCCAGGTTTGCCTTCACTACTACAGTAGGCATTTTCAATAGACGCGCACTGGAAGCCTGAAGTCAAGCTGTGAACTCTGCTGTAACACATGCTTATAAACGGGAGAGGAAAACCCTTCGTCTTCCAGTTTCTCACACACTCTGGCTACCTAAACACCATTCTAGTTTTAACAGATAAAACAAATCCATCATTTAATTTCAAGTGGACTTTGCCATTTTCCATCAGAAGAGGCTCTGTCATACTATTGGGGAAAATATTTTTCTATTCTTCTCCGTTATACATCAATTTACTACTTTATTGCCTATTAAAGGCCTATTAAAGGCTTCTTAAAGGCACATACTGCTGTTCTCCAACCCCCTCTCTGACTTGCATCATAGCAGGCTGTTGTTAAAAACCTATCACCTGTCCTTTCTGCAATATCTCTCAAATTTCAGCCTCAGCTCCTAAAACAATGTTAGGAAGACAAACTTTCTGTTCCTTGGCCCTCAGTAAGGAAAATCTATATTGCCCTTTCTCTAAGGCGATCACACCAATCTTTTCATCCTTCCAGATTCTACCTTTCAGTAAGGGTGACCCAGGACTAATTATGTTCATCACTCATCTAGAAAGGCATGCAAAAAGAAAAATAAATTGTGCATCCACTGAATATTTTCTAGAGTTTTCTTCACTCTGAAATTAAACTCTTAAATATTCTACCTGAATTCAGTGAGTTGTTGTTTGTTGGTGGTTGTTTTTGGTTGTTTTGATTGTTTGTTTTTTAAATCATTTTCTGAAATGATTGTAGGTACAAAAATCCTTAACAATATCGTACATTTTTAGGAAGCCTCAGTCACACTTACTCGTCTGAAAAGGTGCACTAGTGCAGCCTGGGGAAAAAGGAGACAGCAGCAAGAGTAATTTGTGTTCTCAGTTTCAAGTACCCGAATGAAAGAGCAGCCCCTGAATCCTGGCAGATCCAGACTCCCATTGCAGAGCTCCAGCGATACACCCATGGGCGCTGCAGCAAGGCTGGCCCAGATCACAGGCGCAGCACTTGCCCAGGGGTAGGTTCTCAAAAGAAAAAAACCTTCTCCAGGCTTGAGAGAAAATGTCCTCCTGCTTACAAACAACTGCTACCTGAGACTGGCCTTACACCCTGGCCTAGAAGGCAGGGTTAAGACAAAGAAAGGAATCACTAAACTCAAACTGTAAAACCTTGTCAGTAGAACCACGAAAAAGTTTACACAGCAAGAGGCTGTTGCAAGGTTGTAGTGGCGGTTGAAAAGCATGCAGCCTACTAGAGGCAAGGAGAACATAGACAGGACTTAAGTCCAAAAAGTATCGAAGACTGGAAATAGTGAGGAGGGAACTGGTCAACATGAGAAAGAACTAGGGAGAAAAAAAAAAAAAAAAAAAAAAAAAAAAAGAAATAATTTAAACCAAATAACCAGGAAAATTCGTCTTGCAGCAGAAGGAATTGAGCTGTGGAACTATCACCCCAGAAGTGAACAGGGGTGGAAGAAAGCTGTGCAAGCAAGGCAGATCAGACAGAAGAAAAAAAAAACGGAATAACCCAAGAAGCTTTTCCCACCTCTGACTGCTATGATTCCACAATCTGGAATAGCTGGTAAACTTAGGAGAGATGTAGCTACTATCACGAAATATCCGTAGAAAATGGAGACCAATACCTCCCCCCGGATCAGTAGCATGTTACTGACAGAAACAGTTTTCCACGCTCAGGAAAGATTATCGGCTTCCCCTTTAAGGAACATTTAAGCATAGGAGTATTTTTTCTTCCCTAATGACAGGAGAAGGAAGTGAAGGAGGTCAGAGTCCTGTAGACCTCTCTGCACTCCCTGTGGTCTAGTTTAGGAGACTTTAAAGGATTCAGATTAACTGGGGTGGCTTTGTCGATTACACACAGAGAGGAAAATGACCCCATGTGGTAAGTGTTTCCAGGACAGCTGCTCCATTGGTGAAACACTGCTGCATTCCAGAAATAAACTCCTACAGTCAAATTAGCAGCTTGAGTCCTCTCTCCGCAGAAACGTGCCTTTACCAAAGTTGCAGCAGTTCCCAGATGAATGGGAAACTAGTAGCGTAAATTCCTGCTTGACTCCGCTTTTAAATAGAAAATGGCACAAAAAGATGTTTGTACCATATCAAATCAGTCATCATAGTCACATAATTGCCCCACATTATTGATAGGCTCAAAACAAAAAAGGAAAATTGGGAATATTTCTGGCTGTGATGGAGAGCTAAAACTAGCATGGTTCCCCAACTCTCCAGCCTGTCATGAGTTTTTAAGGTTTGAGTGCTTATCAGGACTTCAGTGTAAGATATTTTGGGTTTGATTTTCATGTGGGTCTGTACCTACCAATGTAAAATACTGAAAAAAAAAATTCAAAAGATCATGATCTGCATTTGGAGCAAGGTAGGAGTTACTGCTGCCCCTTGCCTGGCCTGTCGTGTCTCCCAACGGTAATGCAGAGCTGTCCTCTCACTACAGAGGTGAATTCTTTGCCACGAAAGTAAATTCACTGAGAAGCCCCAAGGCACTCATGTTTTACTGAAGACATACGTTAAACAGCAAAACTACATAAGACAGCTTCCAAGTTTACACAGGTTTACAACTACAAGTTTATAGATGGCTGCACTGGAGAAGGCCTATGAAATCCTGGGAGAGCGGGAAAAGCTAAAACACCACGCTACAGTTTTCAACAGGTAACAGGGCACTTTGTCAGTGCTCTGGGCTCGCAGAGTAGGTGTCCTACAAGAAGCAGGCTGCTCCATATGACCACTGAGTGCACAAATGTTTGTGGTCCTTCCTCTTTCCCACTGGACTCTCATCTTAAAAGCAGAATGTCTTGCTCTTGTCCAAATGCCACCTTTGTCAGGTAAAACCTGGGAAGGTGTTTCCAGATGCTCCTCTGCAGAAGGAAGATACTGCAGGCACAGGGCTCTCCTTCACCCACAGATGGGAAAGACGAAGCCAGAACCCATTGTTGAAGTTACAAGAAACAAGCATCAGTGTGGCAAACGCCCTGGTGGGCATTATAATGTAGTGCTCATTTACTTCAAGAAACCTTAAACAACTGGTGATACTACAATCCAACACCCCACCAAACCAAACCCATCAGGTGATAACTTTGTGCAGACCTATGCGCTGCAGAGCAGGGGAATTTATACGTTGAAACAAACTCACGGCTACTGCATAATGTGGTCTTAAACATAAATACCTGAAAGCATTGTCTAACCAATTGCCTCTTTCCCTTTGGACCTACTTCTGCCCTGTAAATTCCACTGCAAGAGCCACCCAGTCAGTGTGAAGGAACACAGCACCTCTCAGAAAGGATAAATTCAGGAAGCACCATTTCTGCTTAGCTCAGCCTTGCTCCCTGGCTGCATTCTTGTCTTCACTGGTGCTTTCACAGTGGCATAGCTTATCTGTCCTGTTCACAGCTTTAGAAACACTGTCTATAACAACAGAAAAACATTCAGGGTAAGCAAGATCAGGTAGTCCAAAATGCAGATGCTGCATGTCTGCAACAGAGTATCATGTAAACAAGTAATTCAGCTATCTGCAAGGAGTGACAACACCAGTTCCAGCTGCAAGAGAAGCAGCAAGGACAGATCCGCCAGGTCAAGTTAAGAAGTCACCTAGTCCCATATTCTATCTCTGATACCAACCACTAACACATGCTCAGAGAAAGACTACAAGAAAGAAGGGTGTTTTCCCTGCTCTTCACCTTGCTGCACCCTTGCAGACCTCACAATCGCTATCTTATCAGCCTGTGGCTTAGGCTAGTCCCTCTAGACCATAAGGTGTACTTGCCACTGATGAGTCCACATATTCCATAAATTCCTTGATATCTTTTTGAATCCACCCATAACTTTGCCACTGAATGATGCAGAGGCCAATAAATCCCATAGTTTAATTTTGTGTTATGTGAAAAAAATTGCTTTGATTGGTTTATTTAAAGCACCTTTTTTAAAAAAAAAGTATGACTACAGCACTGGAAAAAGTGGGAAGACACACATGCAAGTATAAAGAGACTGAGAACATGTAGCAGAGCTCTCTTCTTAGCTAAGAAACTGGAGGTGCTAATCTTGAAAAGTAAAGAATTAGGCAGGTTTTACACACGAAAATAAAGGCCTATGCTCTTTTCTGTTACCTTAAGTGCACAGCAAATAAAGCCACCTGTACTCCTAACAAGCCAATGTTGCAGCAATACTTTACCACAAATTCCTGTCTCGGTTATGCTCTTCTTTCTTCTAGCCACAGACTTCATGCTCATCTTTCTTCTAGCCACAGACTTCACGACTGACTCTACCCCCTGGTAGTCTCTTGTCTTAATCAGATTGGAAGAACCTTCAGACAGAAGCTGTCTCATGGCTAAATGCAGCAGCCCCAAGAGTAGTAAATATGTCTTCATACAAACAACGAGGGCAAAATGGAAGCAACAGCCAAAGCTGCCGTTATAACTGATAGCCATAGTCTGAGAACTAGTTAAAAAGAAGTAGAACAGTCACAACATGAGATTTATTAAGTAGTAGATAATAATTTTACATTACATAATACACAGTGTTTCATACTACATTAAACCTAGTATTGGGAGCTTCAAATGTTCAACTACTGATGAAGTCCCAAAATAAACATAATTATGTTCTATATGATACATTAGTGGTTATTCTTATCACATCCCCCTCTTTTTTTTTTTTTTTTTTTTTTTAAATAAAACCAGAGATAGTCGGCATTGCTTTTTAGTTGTTCCCTGAAACCTTGTGATCTAGACACTTTTCTTTTTAAAAAAAAACTGCAACTTTTCTCATCATTTGCTTTCACATGGTGGAGATGTAAAGTCAAACATCAAGTACAGCAATAAAGTTGTTGGCAACATCAAAGAAGATTAAGTATAGAAATTATATATAGGGTAATTAAACGGCTCTGTAAGTTATTTGTGTATCTCTATATATAAGCTGGCCTGAGTTAATAAAGAAGCATTTCACAATAGCTTTTTGGCCCTTCTGGCTTTGTGCAAGATTTTGCAAGACCCTCCAAACCATCCCAAGCTTTCCCGGCCTTCTGACCTGGGCATGGGAAGCTGCAGAGACCTGCCTGAGACTCCTCAAAATACAACAGCACATCCAGAAAGGGTGCAAAGCATGTACAGATACAAAGTAGAGAGAAAGGGAGACGGGGAGCATGATGAGCAAGCTGCTCTTCTATTTCCACAGGTAAGAGTTCAAATCTTGCAGTTATCAGTAATGGTCCAGCTAAGGGTGTGATCCAAGCCCAGTTTATCAGCTGATTGCAACTGGTGCCTCAGGGGTGACAGTGTGAGGGCTTCCCAAGCCCACTGTGCTACAAGGACAATTGAGAGCCCAGAAATGGGCAGGAACACATGCCCCCTCCCACCTCTCACAGGCCCATGGTTGCACGGGAGCACCCAACAGGTCGTTAGGACTGGGCCATGCTCTTTGAACATGTTTCATGCGTCTTTAGGGGTGGCGTAGCTGAGCAAACAAAAAGAAAGCACTGCTCCTCCAGCAGCTCCTGTAGCAGGTGGGTGTTTCTCCCTCTGCCACCCTGAGGCCAGAAAGGAATGCCTGACTTCTCCAGGCAGGTTTGGAGTTTCAGCATAAAACAGGCAGGATGTTTCATCATGCACGCCCATACCAGCCCACACAGGTGGCTAGAAGTTAGCACTGGACTTGCAAGATCAAAAGCACCCAACTGCCCTCTTTCAGCTTACAAGCAAGACCAACCACACAGTGACTGCCAATTGGCCAGAAAGGCAACAGGAGGGAAAACGGCGGAAGAGATGGTTGCCCTGTAACATGATAGCCTGAGACTTCACAGAATGCTATAGATCAAGACACTGCAGAAAAGACTCAGCATAGTAACTCACAAACAGCCATTTGCAGCCAATCTCCATTAAGCACCATAAAATAACAACACTTGCTGAGCTACCACTCTGCACATGGACCTCTCCCTGGGAGCAGACAGACAAGTGGTAAACTCAACACGGAGTTTTTCTGGAATGGGTTAGCAACACAGCAGCTCTTCCTTTGCACTGTCCTAGGTAAACAGAGGATGTTGCTGGTACAAAGTGCCTCAAAGTGGCAGGAACAGCATTATCACTTCAGTCCTGTTTCCTGAAAGATCAATAAACCAAGACAATCAATTCTTCTGACTAGCCTTTCTTCCCCAGGAGAAGCTGTGATGCTGAAGCCTCATCACTTAACCCTTCACAAACATAGCAGCAGCCCCATTAATTCTGTCTTAAACACTCATTCCATGAGCCCACATGCCAGAAGAGACTACAGAGCTGGAAGTAACGTAGCCAGGTGAACACAGGGAGGTATGGCCCATTACTTCAGCACAGCAACAACATACTTATACATTGCCCTTTGAGCACATGGAGGCATCCTTGCATCTCATTTCTTTGTATGGGATGGAGGGTCTCAAAAAAACCATAGCTCTCTATCCCCCATTACATCTCTGTGCAGGGAGTATAGGCACTCCCAGAGCACCAGCAGACACCCACAGAAGGGGGCTGCACAGGTAGTAGATGGCATGGACAGTCAGTACAGACAATCACAACAGTAGAACCTATTTAGAGTCACACGAAAATGAAGTTTAATCCTATATAGCAAAAAAAGAGTAAGAGGTATGGGGAGAAAGCTCAGGAAGAATAGAAGAATCGCGTGATTATTTGCAATGTAAAAAAGGGAATAGGGGCTACCGGAGGCAAAACACAGGACTGTACTCAGAGCCTGCAGTAACACAAAGCGTTTTGCTGTGATCATTCAATTCTCCATAGATCGCGAACCTGCAAGCAGGAACCCCATTTAAAGATGGGCAAAACAAATGACATCAGTGAAGGGATTCACCTTAAACTGAACAGGGAGCCTGTGTCAGAGCTAGAATTAAATAACAGCAGAGAAACAAACAGCTTGGTATAAAGATTGGCCATGAACACATCTAAGCTACACACAAAAGTTTTCACCTAAAGAGCTGTGGGGCTTCACACAGGCTCCTAGAATGACTTTTGGGTAAAGCATTAGAGAGCATGCCGATGCAAGAAATCCCTTCCTAGCCTATGCTTCACTCACATAATCCTTGCTGTCCTCCCCCACGCAAAGACTACATTAGCCAATGGTAATAACTTCAGTGTTGCCATACTCAGTGCTACAGACTGTGGGTTCAAAAAGTATGACCAAGAAAATCATATTCACAAGAGCTCTTCACCAATCCACATGAGTTCATATTACCAACAGGGAAAGGTTGAAATCCCCTGTAGTACACCATGAGGAGATGATGCAACAGGGAAGAACTTCTTAGTTAAAAGAGAAGCAGTAGAAAGATCTGCCGATGAGAGTAACTGTAATTTTAAAAAGCCCAGGAGACCTGTGGCAAAAGAAAGGCCTGAGGATGGAGAACAAAGCAAACAAAAAGAAAGCTGTCTGGCAGGCCTGGTCGCAGATGTACCCTCTCTTCTCATCCAGAAAGTCACCCTCTAGGTCCTGTGAGCTTTAGAGGGAGGCTGATGAAATGCCTGTGTTCTAGTATATGGCTACCGGTCATTTCCTCAGGCCCACCACAAAGAAGTGATCATGGGAGGCTGGGGAAACAAGAACTTCTGGAGTACGTTTCCTGCTGATCCAGCAAACACAATTACGAAGAGAGAGAGAGAATCCATTCTGAAAGCAGCGTGAAACTCTTATGAGCAGGATCATTCGCATCTCACATGGTTGAGGGAAAGTAAAGGGCAGAGACTCCTTAATGAATAAAAATAGCCACTTAGGCTTCCCTTTTATACATGCTGGGCATATGTTTTCCTGTATCCAAATAACAATATTTAGTTGCAAGTTTTGTCCAATTAGAAAAAGGTAATTTCCCCTAAAGACACAGGCCTTTTTCTAGTCTTTCAGGAGTACTGAGACTTTAAAACTGTCATTACATTCAATTCATCTTGTTAACTAAATCGTGTGCTGTAAAAGTTTTAAAAGTCACAGTATTTCTTACCCTGAAATTCCTACAATACTATAAAATAACTTTTTAAGTACTTGTGGCATGCATGGAGGACAACAGGAACACAGTAGCTTTCTATGTAGCTTCTGGAAAAGTTGAAAATCTGCTTTTAGTTCCCCAGTTCTCCATAAACTGTATATGTGCCAGTGAAAGCTGCACTGAAATGCAGACACCTTCAGGGTAAATAGCAGCAGGTCATTCATAGGATTCAGCATAACGCTGGAAAGGACAACGAGAGGAGAAAGAAGAGTATTTTGCCTGAAAGATCAGCAGGGGAAATCTGAGTATAAACTGCCAGGCCACAGCCACAGCAGAATAGCACAGGAGAGGAAAAGGCTGAGGCAAACAGAAAGGAAACTGGGATGGGAACAAGATGAAGGTAGGTAAAGATGTTATACAGTGCTCAGCTTAGCCACAGAAAGCTCCTGTCTCAAAGTGATTTGCTGTGGGTACAAGTTATTAGACTGAAAGAACACAATTATTATGTATTTCAAAACCATTTAATAAAGTACACTGTAGGTGATGGTGCTCCCCTCAGTAGGTCCAGGCACAGAGCACAAAGAGAAAAGGGGCCTCAGGCATCCACATCAAGTTGCAGTTTTAAGTAACTTTTAAACTAGGGCAAGGTGCCAATTGTTACCTCAAGGTGCTGCACCCAGATAGAAATGTCAGCAAAACCACCCAAGTTCAGTGTATACAGGATGACCATCAATACACATGGCTCCAGAATCAAACAGTAACTTACTCTTTCAGCCAAAGTTTACCACTTTTGAGTAATAAGCCTGGAGCTTCATCTCAACAAGGGTCACCAAGACCAAATTCAGACGTAGTGTGTAGGACAACACTGTTGAGTGTTACACTAGGAGTAAGTTAGCCCTTTATCTGTTTGTCTTACTGAAGTCAGAAAACCGTTTTGCTGGCTTGTACCAAACGCATTTAAAAAAACCCAAAAAACAAACCTTAAAAAAAGCAGAGTGGGGTATCTCTAATGGAGAGCACAAAAACCTCTTGTTTTGAAGATATGCACCTGTGTCAATGATTTGCTGGTTTTGCTGTGGGTGAAACGACCATTTGGGATTTATATAAGCTTGTTCTGTGTAGATCTTGGAATACTTTTGATGGCAACCGTGTAGCATTTTACAGACAGGAAACTGAGGAACAGGGAGATAGGACTTGGCCGTGTGTCAGAAGACAGGAGGTTTCTATCCCCATTCCTTCTCAGGACCTCTTTACAGAAGAGAGGCAGGATCATGGCACAGTCTTGATTCTGTGCAGTACACCTGCTGCAGACAGATTTTCTAAGTCGAAGCTTGGGGCAAAAAAGCCTACTGCTGGCTGGTTCACAACACACCAGGCCTTAGCAACACAGAGGTGCTCTGCTTGCTGCAGGCAGGCAGGCCTGCTCTTTTCCAGCAACAGCAGGGTCTACCCAAGCACGTACAATGAACTCATCACAAAAGCAATCGGGCATTAATTTGGTCAATCATTCCTGAGACAGCGAATCCAGTTCTCCAACCAGACTATTTGATGCAAGACTCCAGCTAAACTGAAGGACAGAAAAAAATGCCTCAGAAGATACCAGTCTACAGAACAGAACAACTTAGATATTGATCCATCCACAGTTACTTATATATGTTTTTTTTTTCTCTCTTTTTAAGAAAAGATTACTCAAAACTCATGAAAAAAATAAATCAAGTCTTCGGGCACTAATAACAAAAAGGCAGCCCACCCTCCAATCCTTCTTATTTTGAAGAGTATTTGGAGTTTTCTATTAGACTGCTGCATGCACTGCATGTACCCTGCTTCACTAAAGAAGACCCTTTTTGAAGCATCACTTGACTTTGTTTTAAATATCTCACTACAGTTTCCATTTTAGCTCTGTGAGATGATTATTTTCTCTCAGCAAACTGAAGTTACACAGCAGTTGAAAATGCTGATGGCTTAACTGGTTTCCTTTTTTTTTTTTTTTTTTTCTTCTTCTTCCCTCTCCACAGCAGCCCTGAGGGGTTTTAACTCTTTCTGCAGCACTGAAATCCTGCTTTTGGAGTTCAATGTTTAACTCTCGCTGGGAGACTCATAAATATTCGGAGTCACTCTCTCCCTCTCTGTTTGATTAGGAAATGAGCCTTTAACTCAATGTAATCCCCAAGCCATTAACAAAAAAGCCCTCAACAGCTCCACTATTAGAATTTCACTCCTAACCCACAGAGGATTGAATTAGATTAACATAACTACCCGCAATCTGAGTTTATTTTCTGTGCCAGATAGAAATGTGTCTTCAGGAAAGGAAAAGAAGAGAGAGGGAGAGCAAGCATAGCATAATGAAATGTAAAAATAGAGAGATGAGAAATAGATGGACAGACGTACAGGTGAAGCGATAAAAGAGGTAAAAGCGAGCAAGAGAGAGAGAGGTATAGCTACACTACCTTTAATAACTGGCTGCTGGCTTTGGGGGTTTTATTCAGAAGGCCCCTAAAAACACAGAATTGTTTCAAAAAGAGTATTTTTTCCTGCTGGTGTTTACTCCATATTCTCAGGGATTTACAGTGAGACACCTGAGCATGCTATACTCTAGACACCTGTGCAGCAGATTTGGCACAGGTTTTATTTATAATTCCCAAGAGATGTCATACTCAGCAATGAAAGGAGGGGCGCAAAGAAGAGAACATGCATGTCAATCATTACTTTGCAGTCAAAGAAACAAATAAAGTAGGATGAAACTAGGTTGTTTGCATTTTTAAGGAATGAAAATGAAAAAAAAAATGCAACAACCCTATGACAAACTATACTATACTACATAGAAAGAGTCAATCTGGAGGCTGATAGGTGCTGAGTCCACAAAACATAACGCATTAGTGAAGCAGAAACTAAATAACAAAAGACTTTGTTCCACATGGTGCATCAGTGTTCCCTCTAACCGCAAATAACTCCCTCCCTCCAAATAAACGTTGTCCCATAAACCATTGATTGGTACGGTACAGGACAGTAGATACTTGGTTATTTTTTCCAAATGCAGTAATAAAAATATATAAGATACAGCAGGTTTAACAGAGGAAAAGACCTACATGCAGTTGAAAGGGAAGGATAAAGTCCAGCAGTTATGTGGAAAGTACTACAGAACAGTCCAAACAAATTCTTAAAACTAAATTGTTTGTTTTATATTTGCAGGACTTCTCAGGAATTCTTGGATTTTTACAAAAACATATAGTAAATGAGTTTTTGCAGTAATTCCCAAGCATAATCATGCTGATATTTCTGTTTGTGTAAGGAGGAAAAAGATTCAATTTTTATTTTTCCAATGATGCCTCTTGGCTTTCAATTTTTAGGGGGACCTCAGACTAGCTATATGATAGATTCTTTGTTAGTTACAGAGTCAGCAATTTTATTTCTTTAATGCCTTTCAGAAAAATCTGTTTTCCATTTCACAATAAAGTTGCATTGTCACAGAGAGGCAAAAAACGTAATATCATGCCAAAACAAACAGAAAAGGGACTTAAATAATTTAAATACTTTCATTTTTAAGAAACGCAAAAATCGTTAAAAATAAAAATCAAGCTACTTATGATGAGAATGGTCAGGCTGACAGACTTGTTTTATTTGGGGGGAGGGGAGCTTCACAGCAGGCAGTGTATTGTAGCGATAATTTTGGGCATTATTTGTGTATGTAAATTCACCGTGTTTATCCAATTTGTCCTAAAAGCCTTCCCTACATCTACAATTCTAGCTGAAAGATGGAGTGCTTATACCAATGGTTAAAAACTTAGAATTAATGTGTACTCAGTATTTTTGTTTCCAGAACTTAAGTTAAAAACTTGTAATATTGTAAAATGTATATCAAAGAAAGTCAAAATAATGAACTAAGGAACAATTCTATTTATCACCTTTCTACAGTCAGTCCAGGCAATTCAGCTATAATGTCTTTCTTAGGACTTAATATTTTAACTGTGAGACAGCTCTGGTTCTATTATTCTCTTTTTATTAGACACTTGTTCATCCAAATTTCCTCAAATTTAGCTTAATTTTATTTGTTTTTACTTTCAAAAATTGTAAATTTTGGGGGAAAAAGTTTTTAGAATATATATTTCATAAGAAATTTATACTAAAAACATTATATAGTGAAATTCAATATTGTAATATTGATGTTTTACGGGCAGACATTATAAATGCAAGAAATTAAGGATATTTTTCTATACTTGAATATAAAAACTAAATTTTGTAGAAGACATAACCCGAACTCTGAAGCAAAAACATGAAACAAGAAAAACCTCTGTGTTTTGACAAAAATGTTATGTTAAAAGCTATTAATAAAAAAACATTTCTGACTAATTATTGTCTTCCCTCTCTTCGTATTCTTGTTAACAAAAATACTCCAAAAATATATCACTGTTCAAACATCTTGCATTTTGGCTTCTTTAAAGCAAGGATCTCATTGGCGATGAGAGAGTAAGTTCCTTCTTTGATTGCCACTGCGCCGACTTCGAAAAGACTTGCACCCCTCTTTTGTCATTGAAGAGACTTCCGTTGCTTTGGGACTTTTAAAATTAAAGAAACATTGACTGCTCAATGATAAATGCATTCAGTAAAAGCAAAATTTCATTTCATCTCCCCGGTAAGAGAAGGTTTGATATGAAGTGTGTGTGTCGCGGTGGGGGGGGGGAGGTGTTGTTTTGGTTTTTTTTTTTTTCAATAGAGGAAAGGGTGTCGCTTGGTTCTTTTAAGACAGGACTGCTGAAGTTTCCAGGTTTGCCTTTACCAGCACGGGATAAATAGCACCTGTCCTTGGTAAGCCCTTAAGCAGAGTTACATTATACATTGACCTTTTTGGAATGCCAGCAAACCTGACTGTTTCTATTCTCAAAACAAAACTGCTCCACTCAAACTTTAATTTGCTTATTTCCAGAGGAAAAAGCCGCTTTCAAATAGTGAAACCGCCTGATTTCTACAAAGTTCTGAACCAACTCTTCTCCTTGTGGGTCACACTGACCTTCCCTTGACAGTGTGAAAATAGAAAAAGAAAAACATATTACCTTTAACCATACCAAGATGCTGCCATAATTTTTAGCCGAGATAAAAGGATTGGTGCAGAGCAACATTTGGATCAAAAAAAAAAAAAAAAAAAGAAAGAAAACCAACAAACACAAAACAAAAAACAACCCTATAAAGGCAATAAAAGGTAGAAGTTCACTACTTACATGCTGCAGGCTGAGAGATGAAGCTCTAGGCTGGAGTAGAATTTCCCTTGCCCTCAGGTGTTTCTAATTGCTGATTAAATATCTTTTGGTTCCGCCTGCACCAGCCGACAGTCCCCTCTGCGTCTCTGCCTCTCTTTGTGACTAGGACACAGTACTCCGAGTCCCAACCTATAAATAGATCCCAGCTCTGTGATTGATATAACAGNAAAAAAAAAAGGAAATAAAAGAAATAACCGGGTCTTAAGCAAAGCAGCAAAAGCTGGGCTTTTAGCTCTGCACTGTGTCCAGGGAGGAGTCCCCCACAGTCACCCGTGGGCATCAGAAAGAGAAAGTGCAAGGCAATTACTTTCCCAGCAGCATTACAGCAACTTGAGGCATGTAAAGCGAGTGAACAAAATCCAGTGCACAAAGAAGGAGAAGGAAAGCACAACTGACTGTATCCAACTCTCTTGCAAAAAATAAATGCCATTTTAAAAACGAGTTAGGGGTTCTGACAGATGACAGAGGAGTTCAGAGTTGGGTTCTGGGGGCTGGTCCTGGCATGCTTGTATTTCTGCTGCGGAATAAACCAGGGCTAGTGGATAGGTTAGCATTGTAACAGCTCGGTAGCCTGCTTAGGGTCTCTGCCCACAAACACTATTTGATGAGGCTGTTTCTAAAAACAAAACTGAGGGCACTGATGGTACCTCACCTGTTGACTCAGCAGAGGTTATGTAGCTCTCAAGTACCTGAACCATCATTCCTGCTCATGTCCTTGACTGCCAGGAGAAAACCAAGTTATAGATTTCAATGCAGCTCTTTTGCAGAGACTGAGCTGGGAGACCACGATCTGGGCACTGACTTGAGAGAAGGCATGAGGACTGCTTCTGCCATGGTCCCCATTAATATTAATAGATGCAGGGGTAATGGTCCTGGATTTTTCCGTATCTAACCTCTACAGGTTACAGCCACAGTCTGGCAAAGCCAAAAGCTTTTCCAGGAGGCAGCTGGTTCACCAGCACCTAGGTGTTCATGATCTTCAGTAGAACCTTAATGGCCATGAAGTTTCCTAGCAAATGAACTCAAAGGCAAGGCACCTCCTGATGAACACCAGGGTAAGGGTGGGGGAAAAGAGGGAGAACAGTGGGCAGAAAGATACAAAACAGCTTCTGCTACACTGCTACCTTTGGCAGTATCTCCTACAATCATCCCTAGCATCATGCTCAGCTCTGCAGGCAAAAGTACTAGTGCAGACAGCGTACCAGATCCACCAGCCTTTTTTTCAACATATTGCTAGGCTTGCTTGAGCTGAAATGGTAAAGAAACGCTGAACTCATAAAGAGCAGGATAAAATCTTCAGGCACAAAACTGATGCTGAACTCCATGGTTCTTTGGCTCAGTGGCCAACAGTACCTGAGCTATTTAAGCTAGTTTAGGCATGTCTACACTGCAGCTGCTGCTCTTGCTGGAGTAAAGAAAGTTAGTTCAACAGGGGCAGCTGTCCTAAAACAAGACAAGGACCCACCACATCACATCCAAGGTCTCAGTTCAGCTGCAGCTAATGATTTTGGGGGAAGATAAAGTCATTTTCTCTTTTGGGGGCCAAATCCTGCTGCATGCATAATTCACCTCTAGTCAATATGCTTTATGTCTAAGCTGGTAGCCTTTAGTCAACCACTTAAAAAAAATGCCCTGCTTGCAGGACAAGAGCCTGAAGAAGCACTAGGCAAAGACTCCTGACATTTAGGCATTTTCCTCAGTTGAGCTACTGTCCTGTGTAAAGTCTGGCTTGTCACTTTAACACTGTTGTATATGCCCAGCTTCAAAAAAACTCCAGAGATAACAATACTTAACACTGCACTTTAAAGCACTTTGATATCTACAGATTAAGACCTACAAATGAAGAGGGGGAAAAAAGAAAAGTATCTGACAGACTGAGCTCCAGTGTGGAAACAGATCCTCAATTCCCTGCCAGATTCTGGTCCTTCACATAGTTGAGTTGGATCTCAGATAAAAAAACTACCTGACCAAACAAAGAAAATTTTGAATTTCTGCGCTCTCATTTGGGCTGGCTAGTACAAGATGTTTTGGGCTATAATATTGAGAGCTGTAAGACATTTCCCACTTCCATTGCCATTGGAAGGAATTTTAGAATCTCAGTACACAGAACAACCAGGCTGAGGCACGGCAGATCAAGGTTCCAAAACAGGAGCAACTAAATCCAACAATCATTTTTGAAGAATTCGGCCTTAACAAAGGCCTAGTCACATAGATCCTGAATGTGTTACCGCTCTGAGACTGTTCTTTGGGATCCTGTATTACTGACATGTAAAGTTCTTCAAATACTACTCCATCCAGCCTTGTGTTGTATAGAACAGCATCACCCCTGTTTCATTACATTGCCATGGGCCAAACTGTAGCCCAGGAAGACCCCACGATGTAGTCTAAATAATGAGGACACTTTGGGCACATCTCAATCAGGTAGCTGGGAAGCTCTATTCACGTCTCAGGTCTAGGTCCAGTGCTTATCATTGGCATTCCAGATCCGCAGTGGAGCAATACTTGGGCGTACACTAGTCCCACATCATTCCACCTTCTGCCTGGAGGATGAAAGAGTGAGGACTTGCCAGCGTACCACAGTTAGCTAGTACGGATGAACCGTGAATAGAGTCAGCATTCCTCCATCCTTCCTCTCTACCTTTAGACAATGGGATGTATGACATTAGTTGCTCCTCACTGGGGTACCCAGCAATCCAGGGATCTGCTTTAGATAAAACATCAAACACAAGTCCCCAGGCCCCACTGCCAGCACCCCTGCACACAAACACCTCTTCATTCCAGCCTCCAGACTCAGGCTGATGCAGGGAAAGCATCAAACAATAGAGGCCATGAAACTGGATGCTTACTTCAAAACTCTGCAAAAAGAAAACCAGAAAATTTCAAAAGCACCCTTAGATACATTAAAAAAAAAAATCAACACCAGTGACTTGTAGACTGTATAAAGGCTCAACTCTTTCCTTGAGGCACCCAAGTAGAAGACATTGTAAAATGCAAGTGCAGCTTTGCAGTCTTTTCCACTTGTTGTTTGGGAAAGTATTTTTTTAAATGCATCTTGCTTGAGCCACTTTAATCATAAGCCTGTATTTCAGTCTCAGATTCTCCAGTCTATGGTGAAGGTTAAATTTCAGTGCTTAACTTTCTTCAAACACGAGGAGTTTGAGCTCTGCACATGTAAATACGGGCAGAATTTGCTCAGCTGCATACAAGCTATTATGGAAGAATGCAAAATATACTTTCTTTCTAATGATGAAAATAAACAAAAAATCACAGCTATCCTTTTTAGATAGGGACACAGCAAAACCAGTTGAAGCTTGAAAATACTGGTCAAATCAATGGAATCTTCCAGTTCTCACCACCCACACATTAAACCACACAGATAATCTTCGTCACTTCTCCTGTGAACATCTGATTTATGTGCCATAAGTTTAGAGCTCAGAACCACTACTGCTTTTATATCAGGAAATGCAGGTATCAATATAAGTTTTAAAAGACAAACAAAGTCAGCTCTGTAGTTTCCAAGGCTAGCCACAAACTAAGAAGAATAATTGTAACACAGAACAAAAAGTTTCTTCAGCCGAGTCACACTACTTTGAAAGAGTCTCACCAACTCAAAATTCCAGGACAGCTGTGTTAGTGTGCTGCTGGATTTAGTGAGGAATGAATTGCACAGATTTCAAACAGAGACTACTTAAACACCAAAAAAATACCATAAAATGATAACCCTTTTCACATAAAGGAAATGAATGTTTAAAAAACCCACCCTCTTCCAAAACTGTGAAAATAACAAGATAAGGAATAAAAGATAAATAAAAGGAAAAGTTTGAGTAGCAACCCTCTTCTGGGTGCTTGGCACACATAGTATGACTCTTTGATCTGATTTAACAGGTAGTTAAATATAGTATGGATTTTGATACAAAGCATGTATTCTGAAAAACAGCAAATGCTCAAGAGGGAAATTATGATATTGCTAGGAGTTTAGCTATTTTATTTGCTTTTTTTTTTGTGCAACCAATATCCATAGCAGGATATTTTTTGGCATACACTGAACACAAAGTCCGTATGTCTGCATCCAGTTCATCCATGTACCCTCCGGAATGGTGCACACCACGCTGCCATGTCAAGTCTCTGTCATCACCAGGG
Source organism: Pampusana beccarii (assembly GCA_013399365.1). Classification (NCBI taxonomy): domain Eukaryota; kingdom Metazoa; phylum Chordata; class Aves; order Columbiformes; family Columbidae; genus Pampusana; species Pampusana beccarii. Next base: position 754,770 of record VWYH01000674.1, on the reverse strand, counting down.
AAAGTCACACTGCTCAGTTAATACACATGTAAATTTTGCTTTTTCTTTAGCTCCTATATATTTTATTATTCTTCAGGAATGTGAAAATGGCTAAGATTTTAACAGAAGTTCCCCACAAGATTCAGCCATTCCAGCTGAAGATGTTACCGCTCTCCAGCTGCTTGCCAACTGGAGATTAGGACTCCAAAAGCTCTTTGGCAGAAGGGAACCTGCAAAAACTTTCTAAACAGCTTCCAGCAAAGCAAGCCTAGTTAGGACTAAGAAACTTTCCTGGACTAGGCAACACCCAAATCCATTCTTCCATTTTCAGAGCTGCAGGCAGAGAAAAGTCTTCACCTAGCATAGCTATTTGCAGAGTTAGGCTGTGGAGAGGCACCATCTGTGGCTGTTCGGCAGAGGTTATCCCATTGGCTTTAACAAGAACAAAAGCAAGCACAGAAGAATGCTACTCTCCCTCGTTTTTCTGAGTCCACCAGTAATAACAATGCACTAATGAAAAATGGCTTGGCCTGACCAACAAAACACATACCAGAGTGCGTACAGAGACTATCTAGAGCGAGCATTCAGTTTTACACCTACACACAGAAATAAAATCTGTAAGGATTTATCTAAAGCCTGAAAGCACTAGGACAATCATATGTTGCATTACATTTAAACATGCAAACTTTGCCAGTCAATCATGTACTGTATGACAACAGAGTCCCTTCTACCCTTACCTCATTTAGATCCCTCCTAAACTTCCACTTCTACTGCGGAGCCTTCACCTAAAAGGGCTTCTGTGTTTACTCTCAGGAAAAAGCAATGAAACAGAGTAAGACTTCTTGGATGTAGTCCTGCCTAAATTGTGTAACCATGATCTTCTCTCTCTGGAAACTACCATTATCTTCTTCCAATCACACGCTGCAACGCGTTCAACCAACGTTGGGCTGTCAATTCCATCATTTGGGGCAGGCACCTTTTGCGCTTTCAACTTGTTGCAGATGCTTTGCAGAAACTCATTGCTGTTGTTGTACCATTTGTTTAGGACCTTGTTTAGCACCAGCAAGTCCACACCTGTGCTGGCAGGGCATTAGCTGTGCACTCAGACAAATCTCCAAGAAGCCCTGCAGCCTACTAAGGTCGGCTTCAGGCAAGAGATACTGTTTCAAGTTCTCGGTGACCTTGGCCATGGTGGGGCAGGAGAGGAAGCAGGGTAACTGTCGTAAGAAAGCTCGCAGCAATTTTGATAGCAAGAGGAGGACGAAGTGATATTTAAACCAGTTCTGGTGCCAGATCAAATAGGGACCAGGACTGCCAGAAACAGGTTCCCCTTGGGTTTTTGTTTTTATTTTGTTTTTACTTCAGATTCCTTCAGACAACTTCTACAAAACCCAAACAACTGTTATAACCACAGACAGGCCTAACCATGAAGTCTGGCTCCAGATCTAAACTCCTTGCAGCCAGACTGTTAGCTCAGCTCCCCAGAAAAAACCATGACCATTTTCCAAGTGCGTGTGTCAGGGAGGTTATTACTCCCCACCTTCTCCTCTCCAAGGAGAGGCTCCACATTCTTTGATTGTGTGTCTTGCTCAATTAAAAGATTAATTTTTTTTAAATAACAATGAAGACAAATAACTGATGAAGTTCATTAAAGGACAGTGATGCTCTTGGCTGCAGACACCCAGAGGAGGGATAAACCTTTCCAAGAGAAGCCCTTCGCACACAAGCCAAGGGGTTTCAGGGCTGCTCTCCTGCCTTCATCCCTAGTGAGGACATGCCTGCAGAGTGGCACAACCCAGCAGAACAAGGTGCTGCACAAGTTCCTCAGCCTCTGAAGTGAGGAAATAAGTAAAGAAAAATTCTGCAATGGGTCCCTCTTGAGCCCCCTTCAAAGCAACACCACTGATCTCCCATCCTGCCTCATCTCCCAGTAAAGTTAATTCTGTCTGAAGAGCCCTTGCCCCTGCCCTGAGGGTTTGGACTCTCACTGGTCTGAAGGCAGAGGTGCAGCTTTCACATCAAGTACTGTCAGACAAGTGTCACTCAGCATATCGGCATCAGGGGGGCTGGGGGATGGCTGCAGGGGCCTCTGTGAGGAGAGGCCAGGGCTGCCCCATGCTGGACACAGCCCATTCCAGCAGCTCCAACCCACCCACTGCAGGGCCCGGCTGGACTCAGCCAAGGTGGTGGCACCTGGGAGAAAACATGTTTGAGAACGGACAGAAAATGCGACACAGGCAGCAAGGAGTGAGAAATGGCCTCGCAGATGCCCAGATCAGAGCAGAAGGAGGGAACAAGATGACAGAAGCAGACAGCCCCCTGCAGAGACCGCAGTGGAGCAGGTGGATATTTCCTGACGGAATAGCAGCTTGCAGCTGTCCTCAAATCTGCTTCATTCAGTAGCTCTCCCTCTGCACCCAAGACCCAGGCAAGCAAGTGGTCCCAGGCAGGTGATCTCTGCTGATGCTGCCAGGGCTCCCATGCCAAGCAGGGTATACCACAGGGACAGATAGGGGACAGGCCACCAAAAATAACCCTGAACGGTACCGGAAACTGTCTTGTTACTGTGGGAAAGACAATTCTCCCACACAGATCACACCAAAACCCTACCTACAACTCCTGACTGATGAGGGAATAAAACCATCATATTTGGGAGTCACTTGAGGGCACACATGACTTTCACAGACACAGTAATGTGTGTGCAGGTACCTGCCTCAATTCCCTCACTGACAGTGAAGTTTTGCCACCACAATATTGCTCCCTCACTGTGGGTAAATCAAACATGAAATGGCAGGCTAAACATTACCCTCACAGAAGTCTCTCCAGGACATAAAGCTACGGCAAGGTTCACTTGCACCCCGAGGGAAACTGAGATCCACATTTCCAGCTAATGCCTCTCAGCTCTGCACCATCTGAAATTGCTTCTGAGCCCACTCTGTGGCTGCCAGGCCCTTGGCAGAGAGCTGTAAGCCCTTGTAATGTGTGGAACAGGCACAGACCCAGGTAAAATCCCTCCCTCCCTTGTCTCTATTCAGGCTAACCTTAGCAAGTTCTGTGGAACTTTGGCTCAGCTTCATCTTAGCAATAAGTGAGGTGGTTTCTCCCTCTTCACTGTGATTCTGCTGCAGTCTCCTCAGCTTCCTCACCCCATCACCTCAAGTCCTTTTTCATCTCAGTGCTGCCAGTCACCTCTGAAAGCTTTCCCGGCCCAGACCCTTCCCATCCTGTAGTCTGGAGTGCCTCAACACTCAGAGCATTTCCTCTCCAGTAGAGTGGAAATAGGGAAGAAGAAAAGGGTAGAAGCCTTTTCTTTAAAGGTAGTTGCCCATATTTTCAAAAAATAGGAGATTCGTAAAAAGATTTAGCATTCCCTTCCTCATCTCCCTGGCATGGAGCTCATCCCAGAAGAAGGAGCAAGGCTACAGCACACACAGAGAGGGGATAAGCTGTAGGGACCACCTGTGCTGCTGCTGAGCTTTACTGCTTTTTTCAGCCACTGAGGATTTGGTCTGAGGATAGAGGACACAAAGGGCCACACACAATGTCCCAGCAAAGAGGTGGCAGTGCCAAGGGGTGCCAGGATAATGTGGCCGGTGCCCAGGCAAGCTCCCCTCAGCCAGACAGAGCTACCGTGCTGCCAGACAACAACCTAACAGGCCGAGAAGGAGCCAAAAGACCAACAGTTTCCCTATGGATAGTCTTGGCAAGTGCCACAGACAGTATCTCCCCTTGCAATGAGGCCCTGGTGGGGAGCATGTGGCTCCTGACACCCCCATCCCTTCACCGCACTCCTGGAAGAGCTATGGGCGCTTCTGGGTGCAAAGGTGCCCTGCAGTTCACCACAAGTATTCAAAGCTGCTGGAACCTGAGCTGGAGCTCAGATATAGCACAGTCTACAGCAAGCTATATAGTCCTCCATCATCCCCTTCTCCTCCCTACCTCCCACCCACCCCCTGCAAAAAGATGTCACATTCACTGAGGTTTAAGAGTCAGAAGGGAAAAAAAAAAATCTGTCAAATTCTTAACCCCAAGTGGATTTACCCAAAGCCCCTTGGAAACAGCTGCTTGAGGAAGGTTTCTGTTGAGTCCGTGTTTCAGGTGCAGCCATTTGGTTGCTCAGTTCCTTGCTGCTGCTTTAGTCAGTGCTCTTGCCACACCTGGACCTGTCCTCACCTGGAATAACCAGTCCTTTCCACTGCTTCTGCCTAGGGCCCTGCTGCTACTGGGAGGTGAGGCCCAGCTTCTCGCCAGTCCCCTCCCTTGAGGAATGTGTCACGGGCATGGGCTCACACACACTTGCTCACATACGGCCTGGCCACAACTCCCTGGCGAGCACAGAGAGGAAGATCTAAAGCCACCACAGTAGCTTCTTTCCTGGCATGCCATGTACCATGCAGCCTTCCTGTTCTCACAAGCTTTGGGAAAAATAAAAAATAAAACAAACCGAACAAACAAAAAAACCCCCTCACAACACTGTGAAATCACAAACTTTCTTTAGCATCACTGTGCAATGTTAAACTCTGTGCAAGAAGTAGTGGATTCAGCCCTCTGCATCTTTGCAAGGCAAGGCAGCAGCATCAGAGCACTTTGCAGCCAGGTAACAGAAACTCCAGGGGAAGCAGCCCTATTTTTATGTCACACAGCAAAAAAGGGTACGTTACCAAAACAGAGCTATAGAGGGCTACTTCAGGATGCTCTAAATGACCTGGTTTGGATTTTGGCAGAAAGATAGCGTCGTTCATTTGGACTTTATATCCAGATGTGAACTAGGCTAAATTAATTCAAATGTAGAGCACCATGAGATTGTATATAAGCTGAGTTATCACTGCATGGTGCTCTCCCATGCCCTGTAAATACACCTTAAGTAGCAGAGACAAGAACAGACCCTCTCTCTTTGAATATGCCATGTGCCTTACTATGAGATCCTGGGATTTGTTCACCTGGTGAAACCCCGTGGAAACGTGCAGGACAGACTGCCATCCGCTCTTTGGAAGCCTGTTCTCCAGAGTTGTGCTATATCTGTGTCATTCTTCCAAAGAAGTACCTTTTTGCCCCATTATCAGATTTTATAATTCACATTTTTAGATTTGTAGAAAGGGGATGTTAGAAAATGTATAGCCTATGGAAATTCTTTCATGTCTTCTTCTTAAGGTTCCAAAGAAAACAGTTTATGTTTTTGGGGGTTTTTGTGTTTTTGTTTGGTTCGTTGGTTGGGGTATGGTTTTTTTTTGTGTGTGTGTGTGTGTGTGTGTGTGTGTGGTGTGGGGGGGTTAAAGTTATTTTATTCTTCACTTTCCCAGTGGTCACTAGCTCTTATCCAGGCAGAAAGCAAGGCTCTAATTTGGAGGCAGGGGGACTGCTGGTCGTAACCATAGGGCATTTCATATTTCTCAGCTGTATCAGCAAATTTCTCGAGAAAACACTTCCCTAAAGTTCAGTTGTTCTTTTATGAAATTTAACTAAAAGTTGAGTTTGGGGGTAAGTATTTGGAAGTCTTCTATTTTAACTACTATTGTTCTGAGCGTTAGTGGTAATTTGGAGAAATAGTTACTTACTCCTGAAAACTTTAATTAAAGAGCAAAGATGCAAACAACACTTGACACCGAAAGTACAATATCAAGAAACAGCCCCCTGCCCTGAACTGCTCATTGTTTCCCTCCTTCAAAGGTGATTTCTTCGGCTAGGTTCTCCATTAATGCAAATTCTTGTTTCACCTCTGTCTTCAGAATGTGTGAGTCTGTGCAGAGAAACTGCTTCTGCGTTGCTAAATTATGCTTGCAAAATATTACCTATTCCTGTCCTGAACATTGTTAAGTGAGTCATGAAGATGGAGAGCCTCGGCGGTCCACATAATGGCAAGATTGCAAACAAAACCCATTCAGCCATTACCTTTACTTCGTGGTCCAGAACAAACAAAAACTACGGAAGTTCCCCGACAAAAATGTCATTAAGGTTGTGCCATGACAGAGATGACTACATAGTTACTGTTCATCTCTGAGAATTAGTTTGTTTCCAGATGCCTCATAAATGGTAATTTTTCCTACAACTAATTACAAACACACCGTGGTGACTCCCCAGCCAGGCTTGTAACCCTTTTATGTTGTTATTATTATTATAAGTATTATTATTACAAGCAGCATTCAGAACCTAGCCCATTTGACACTAAACACCACATATATGTAAATATGCAAATACGGTCTCTACTGCAAATACTTTGTAATTTGATGCCTCCTCTGTGTCAGTTTTGTATAGATGTAACCATCTCACTTCACAGGAATGATTTTATAAGAATATTGCACTGAACAAAGTTATATAACTATAACCACATGTATGTTAGTTTAGCTTATATCTCCAAAGAAGCTATATTGAATTAAGTATGTCATACCAGAGTATTATTCATGCCAGAACTGTACCAGTTTAACTATACTGGGATCACAAATTGCAATAAAACCAGTATTCGAATTGTCTCAGACTAATGCAATGAAAACTGGGGAACACAAGCTAGAGGGCAGAAGATGCGGTCAGCACAGACATCAGCAATTTCACATCTGCACCTCAACTTACCTCCGGGAAGAATGTTCTGCCAAAAACTTTGAGTGTGCATTGCCTTCTCAGGTACCTGAAACAAAGGTCCCTGTTTCCAATAGCTTTTTTTCTGTTGTGTCTGGCTTTTTAACTGTGTTATACTGAGCCTGCAATATTACTCACCTCTTAATAAATTCCAGGGAATCCACATGCATTAGCAACATTATGAACATCCAGAAAGAAGGTTGTGTCTTACTAGTCACTAGAGAATATACAAAAGACACTGATCAACCAATGGATCCTCTAATGCACACACAGTAAGATGTGAGCCTCAACTGAACTCTTCCGTAATTGGGGCATTTGGGCAGTCCCTGTCCCATGTGAATTTCCTGGACTCTTATTAGAGTGAGCTCTTTCTGCAGTCTTTCCCAAAGGGATAATAATAAGGTCTTCCTCTTCTACCTACCACCTATTTCATGAAACTTGCATGAACTTAATACCTTTCAGACTTCTGACTGGGTGCAAAATGGTTTTGAAATTAGATAACAGGTTCAAAAGTTACACAAACTCACCCAGTGCAATCACATATACAGTATTCCCTCAGAAAAGAAGGCCTAACAATAAATTTGAGTTAAACTAACAAGGCATTTTTCTAAGGAACATAATTTTGCAATATAATCTGTATCACATTTTCTTTAAAAACAAAAACCAACCAGAAAAACCCCAACAATGCAACAACAACAAAAACCCACACCACTCTTAAACCATAAAGAGCTGGACATGGAATCAAGAGCCCTCACCTGTGCAGTGCTCAGCTTCATCCTGCTTCACTCTTCTTGTGCTGCCACACCTCTCCTGGCTGGTGAGCGTATCCCACCTGGACCTTGCTCTGCCTTAGGTGTAGCATAGGAAGAGGACAGGCAAAGGCTCTGCCAGTGCTCCTGCATTCTTTGATTGGTGGCAAATTTAGGGACAACAGTTTCCTTGGCCCCCAGGCAGATGTGCATGGGCTAACAGCAATCTTTCACAGGCTGGTAAATTGACACCGTTGTGCACGAAGCCCTGGAATTGAAAGCCAAGTTATCTTTCTAGATTTAGTCCCTCTTTTTAACAGTTTCTCTGTTTCAAACCACTTCTGTTCACTCTGGATCTCTTAGGGAACTTGAGGATTTGAAGTGAGAATGGTAGGCTGCAACCTGGACGGCTTTTTTTCCTTCTGTGCTGTATTACTCCAAGGAGGCTGTGTAGGTCCTCTGCATGCTCAGAATCCAACTTCCTACTAGACAAGTTCCATGGAAGAAAATCCAGCAGACAGCTATGTTCTCTAGAGTCAGACCTCAGGATAAATAGTTCTGGATTGTGTGGGTCCTGTAGGAGGTAACAATGATAGGTCTTTGTCTTATCACTCTACTCCTCCCCCTCCACAAACCCAAAACACTTTCTCTGAATAATCACAACTGCACTGATTTCTTCCCACTGCAAGGGAGCCTGGAGCCTGCACTGATATTTTTAGGTAACCCACTTGCTCAGTTTTTTTTCCCCTTTGTGAATAGATTCTTCACTTATTCTAACTCATACTGCCACACACATTCCTGGTCTCTTTCTTGTTCTGGCACTCCTCAGATCTGTACATGCAGCACCTACTGCTTAGAAACAGGGCTACACTATCACTTTATGCCAGTTTTTGTGTCTGGGCTCACACAGTGCTGTACACACTACGACCAGAAGTACAGAGCTAGAGACCACAAGGAGACCTTGATTAAAGTGCTAAGTATTCGAAGCATTATGTAGGAAGCCAAGCAAAAATTCCAATTAGTATTTTTATGATTATTCTTCAAAGCTGATAAAGATTCCATTCCAAAGGAAGGGGGTAAGAGACCCAGCCAGCAAAGGGAGGTAACCTACAACTGAAGAAGTTTCCCATTCAAATTCTCTCCTGTTTCATAGAGACAGTTGGCATAAAGTATCAGTACTCTGACATGAGGAGGCTTTGGTGCCAAGTTTGTGAAAGTATGAACAACAAACCCAGTGACAAGGCAGAAGAGGATTAGCCAGGCCTTGTGTGGCTGCGCCCAACCCATGCTGCTGCTGTTTCAAGGAGTTTCCCCTTTGGTTCTAACCATATCCTCATTCTTCCCATCTTCTGCTTTGGGAATCTTAGGAATGTCTTTTTACACATACCTCTTATTTCAGACTGTGTGCTTTATGCTAACCAATTGCTTTTTTTCCTTATGCTTTCCATTCTCATCCCCAGTCTTTCTGTTACCCTTTCATTTTTATTTTGGCCCACAAACAAGCTCCTTCCCCAGTATATCAACAGCAGTGGGAAGTAACCTAATTAATAGTTCCTTGATAGCCTACCCCACACACGCACACACCCATCCCCCCAGTATCCCACTGGCAATTCAACAGACCTCTCTAATGAAAGGAAAATATTTCCATACTAATTAATAACAACATTGGGTATTTCTGGGCGGAAGGATCTGGGATTCCCATCTGGGTCTAGATCTCTCAAGCTGACAGAGCAATTGTACCTCAAAGCACATTACCTTTTCCAAATCCTTGTGTGATTAACTGTTTACACTGCTCTCTGTATCAAACATCTTTGTCAGCCTGGCTTGTATGTTAGCTGGTATCTTTGCAGGTGGATTCAGACTGAATTCCTTCAGCACTCAGCTTGTGTCTCTCTTTCAGCAAATGGCACTTGCTCATAAACCTACATCGTTTCCCTTCTTTATTCTCCAGCAGGATTCATGTGAGGCAAGGACCTTTCCACGTTTTGGTTCTCAAAGGACACAAATGCTACTAGATCCATTTAAAATTTCTTTGCTTCTTAACATCCCCTGACATCCACTTCGCTGTCTCTTTCTGCCATAACCACTTGTAAAAAAAGAAATCAAGCGCTGTTTTTGAAGATTGTCTGCAGAGAAGCAGTAGTTCTCAGTGCTGACTGATCTACAGCACAGATTTTTTTTCTATATGGAGTAGGATAGTCCCACTCCTGTCTTCATATAGGAGAACTAAAAAGTAGGAAATGCTTCACTAGGGACTGTGTTCAGACACGTCCTTCCAGAGAAGAGAGGGAGCATATGTGAATTTTGCTATCCCGTCTTGGAATCACCAAAAAGGGAGAGTTGCGTCTTCTGCCTCTAGAGGTGACCTGGGGCAGCATGAGTAGTTGCTGCTTCTGCATCACATGCCAGCAAAAGAATGAAAAGCAAATAAAGAAAAGTGTGGGAAATACTGGTGCTTCTGAAAAAAAATTCAAAAGACAGAGCTCTTCCCAAGAAGGAAAAAGCAACAGAGGTCCTATACCACCAATCGGTGCCTTAAAGCTGTGACAAATAAGCAGGGCTATTTCCTAGAAGCCCTACACAGGCAGCATTGTGTTAGGGGACACCGCTATTGAAGCAAGACTGCCAGACCCCATCCCACACGCTGGAGGTCAGCAGGCTGCCTGCAGGGACTGTTGAAGTAGCAGAAGCACCAGCAGCAGCTACAGAAAGCTTCACAGCAAGCCAGATCCGGCCCACAAGCATGGGTCCTTCTCTTACACAGTGAGCTGGAAAAATACTTTCAGATATGCATTTAGACAAAATAAATACACAAGGAGCACATTTATTAAGCAGTGGGACAGTGAAAGGCATCTTCAAAACAGAGTAATAAGGAAGGAATTGTAAAACAGAATAAAGATGGGAGATAAGTGAGGTGCCTCCACTTATTCTGTCACTGCAGTACTGCCTGCGCAGCCTCCAGTGCCTCACATACTCCATGTGTCCATTTCCCACACCAGCCTTCTGATGAGCCTTTTATCCCCCAGCTGCTGGCCAAGCCTCACGGCATCTCCACTGTCCCTGGTGCCTGCCTGGCCACAGTCCTGCCCTATGACCCCCATCTCCACAAACAACCTTCCTTGTAGAGCAAAGCACACATTTCCATCCACAAGGCTGAAAGAAGGAAGGGTGGAAGGAACGACGGAGAAAGGATCCCTCTTAAAGGAGGGGGAAGAAGAATAGAGACAGAGGCAAATAGGAGGGAGAATGAGAGGGGCCATAAATTCCCTTCTAATTCCAAATAATTCCGATTACACGGATGAGTAGTTTTCAATCAGAAAGATAATCTCAAAGATAGATGGCAGGATAATTGCTCGTCGGCGCGACGTAAATATTGTGTCGTTTCTATTAATCTCAGCGAATCGGGTGTCAGGGTTGTCACTCATTCATCAAAACAAATTAAAAAAAAAACATATTATAAAAAGAGAGATGCTGGAGGGAGGGGGATGTGTATCCAATAAGAAGGTGTGCAAAGTAATGAATGCTGCTTACATTCTGTTTGTATTTTTTGGTTTATAAAAGCTAAAGGTAACTCAGGCAGGAGGTCTTTATTAACCTCTCAGTAGGGACTGCAAGGGGTATTGCTGCATGCAGAACAGAGCAATAGGGCTGCAGAATGGGACTGTGTTTGCACAACACGGGGAAGGAAGTGGACAATATGCCCTAGATATTGGGACTGAATAGTCTGGACATTAACAACAGGCAAGAGGTACTGCAGAATCACAGTACCTGGGAGAAAGGACATGGATCACAGCATAAAACAAAGGCAGTGCCTCTGTCTGCCAGGTGGAGGAGTGGGCAGGGAATAGACAGTGATGGGGGGAGGTCAGCAAGCAGGGCACACATTAGTCCTTGGTGCAATTTCCCCACTGGCTGCAGGACAACAGCATGTCTCTGCCCCACGGCCATATTCCCTGCCTTCCACCCCCAGCCACTGTGCATTCCCCTCTCCCTGCCTTGCAACCTGCCTGGCCTCAGGCACCCTCCTCACAGTCCTTTGGGCCCCTGACTAGTGTGTTGGCTTAGTTCATTTTTGCTGACCCAGCAGGACCAATCCTCCTCCGCATCCCCCTTTCCCCAGCACCCTCCCTCTCTCCTGGGATCCCTTACTTGCTTGGGAGAGCACCCTGGTCTGTGACCTACACGTAGCAAACAGCTTGGGTCACACGCTGGCCAGTCACCAGTGTTTCTCCACTGACTACACAGAGACGTTCCTCGGGACGACCCTCATCCCACTCTGATATCTCCTGAGGGCTGACACCTCTTCTCCCAGGCTAGGAGCCGCAGCCTTAGCTTCCGCACATGGAATTTTCTTGAGTGGATGCTGGACTGAGACTACCACTCACATCACACAGCTGGCACAGCTTTACTGATAGAGATGAGGCTGGATCAAGCAACCTTGAAGAAAAGGCTCCTCACACAACTTTCTCCTTACTCAAGGACATAGTCATATCTTTCCAAGAGTGGAAAACTTCTACTAGACAGTAGCCTCCAGCCATGCTGCAACCCACAAGAGCTGGTGAACCAGTCAAGCCTAGATAAGCATTTGGACAAATCTCTTCCCCAGTAAACCCAGCCATGGGCAGGACACAGTTCATAATTGCACAGGGAGCTTCTCCAAGCTGGGACTGTTTGAGCCTGCTTCTCGCTGCTGTGATGTGACAGGGAGACCCTTCTGTGCATCATGATCACCTGTAGTCACTGAACTAGTGCTCTTTGAACAAGTCGCTTCGGTTTGCTGTTGCCTGTGTAGCTTTTTTATGGTGCTTGAAGAAAACTTTTCCTTTCCCTGGCTGCAGTCTGGAGTGGCCAAAACACTGCCTGAAGCCTGTGCTCTGACATGTCATAAGTACTTTGGGATGAAAGAAATTCAAAGGTATTATGTTTTTAGACCAGACTTAGTTTGTCAACTATGACAAGTTTTGCCCTCCTGAGCTCCAGGAAGAAGCTGACAGGTTTTGGCTGTAAGTTAGCTTAGTGCTTTGCAAACAGCCCACTAACACAAGGACCTGAACTGGTGCCCAGGGGCTGTCTTCACTAAACGGATTTGAAAAATGCTAATATTTCATCCTTGGCTACATCAGTGTTTCTGTTCATTTACTGCTGCTGTTTGCTAAGTGAACTTATTTATTTAAAAAGCCATTCTATGGGTAGCTCCTGTTGAAAGTTGCAAATAAATTCCCTGTGGATGTCCTCATGCCAGGCTATGGCAGAACTGGTCCCAATGTAGGCCAAGATTCATTAGGATTGAGTGCTGTTCTCACCGCACAGTCCTCTGGGACAGAGGGAGCAGGGAGACTTGTCCCAGCAATACTTTTAACCTGTCAATCCAGCCAGCAACGCAACATTCACTGGGGATTTCAGCTGCTTCTCTGATCCTGCCTTATCTCCCTACAACCCCCGGTGTGCCCGCCACTCGGTGAAATGTCACTTCTCTCTCCCCTTCTTCCAAGATGGAAGTGAACTTGTGTGCCTGGCAGGGGGGCTGACAGACATGAGCTGAAAGGCTGTCAAGGACCCACTGAAAAGTGGGCAAGCCGCACTGTGTCAGATTTCGGGGTCTAACACTGCAGCTTTCTGTCTGCTCTTGGGCTAGCTCTAAATGGAGCCTTTGATAGGCAGCCAGGCAGCTGTCATCACAGGGTCAGCCTCAGAAGCAGGAGGGTATGAGCACCTGGGAAGCACATGCCAGTGAGCAGAGAATAGCAGCAGTATTGTGAGGCTGGGTACTGCAGGGAACTGGGAACGCCAGAACAAGGGGAGAGTCAAGCACTGGACAATGAGATACACCAAATGCATCTATCCTCAAGTCCTGGAGAAACCTCAGTTCCACAGTGGCTTCTCAGGGGTGAAGTGTCACAAAAACCAGCCTTCTGCTAACTCCTCAGTGCTCATTTCCCTCTCTAAGAAATTAGCTTAAGGGAGGCTCCTCAAGGGGAAAAGTGCAAAGGTAATTATCTTCAATATCCACCCAACATCACTTCCAATGGGTGGGGACTGTAGTAGCCTTTGACTTCCCCATAGCTGGAGTCAGAGGACCTAAAAATTATTTGATGCTCAAGAAGAGTATGCTGACTCCCAGTATGCCCCAGCTTTCCTGGTGAGCACCTGCATGGATCCCTACTACAAAAGACTGAGCTCACCCACGATGGATGTGAGAGAAGAATAAAATCCACACTGAATTGGATCCCTTCGATTCCCTCACCCAAGAGCCAGATCCCTATAGCTGTGCAAGCTGGAGTTACAACTATGAGCTTCATTAATTACAGCTACATCAACTATACACAACTACACAAAAATATTTCATTTACAACTACCAATTAAGCCAGTGCTCTCACTCTGGAACAAGAGCTGGTCCTTTGCTTAGTGGACTTCTTTCAGGGTACCTCTGAAACAGCTTGGGGAGGTAACCAGCTGACAATCTGGACCTTCCAGTAATGCTTTCTTTCAGGGACATTCTTGGAAAACCAGCATCTGTGGAGTGAGAGCTCTGTCACAAATGAGAACCTGGATGAAACTGAAAATGTTAGTAAAGAATGAACAGCTAGTTTTCAACATGAGACCAGGTCATAAGCTCAGTTGCCCCAGGGTCTAAGCTAGGACTGCTAAGGTATATTATGAATGACCTGGAAACTGAGAAAAACAGGTGACAGAAAACTGCAGATGACAGCTTCATTTAATTTAATCAAGGTAAAAGTGAACTGAGAAGAACCTCAGACAGCCAAAGCCAGGCCGTGCAGACTGCCTTCAGACAGCCAGACAGCACTTCCATAGGGCTGGAATTTCCAGATGAATACAGGAAACATAGACAGTTCGATGGAAACAACCTTTCACTCTACAGTGGTGGCAAGGAGAGAGGGGGGAAAAAAAGGCACTCATTCAACTCACTCAGATACATCAGGAAGGAAATACTAAGTGATAATGGATAGGAATTTTTGTCCGTGTTCTGCACTCTAAAGCAGCACTGTCTCTGCATGCTGGAGGAATCTCTTAGGGGAAATGTCTCTGCCCTCCTTCTTTTTCCTTCCTTAGGTACTACCAAAAGAGCACAAGAGAACCATCCCCTCAGAGAGAGCTACCATTGTTGGTTAGCACTGGCTTTCTTCTGAAAGAGAGCAGAAACAGGAGTACAAAACTGTGAGAAATGTTCCTGGAGAACATATTAATAGAATATATGGAGCCACATTAAGTCATGGAGCTTACCCTCACCAGGTAGCAATGAAGATACAGATAAAGCACGATTAAAAATAGGATCAGATAGGTACATAAATTATGATGTGGTCTATAACAGGCTCTCCAGTCCTCTACTCCCTCACTGACAGCAGCCAAAACTTGCTGCAAGAAGCTCATAGTAGTTTGGGACAATCTACCTCCTCCTGTAAAATTATCATCCTGACAGCTGGAGATTCATTTAAAACTCATAAGCTGGTAAAACTCTGAACATCAAAAAAGTGGTCAGCCCAGCCCCACATCAGTGACTGGATGCCAGCTGAGGGAGCTTCCCTCAGGCTTTACAGGTAAATTCGGTGACAACTCCTCGGCCTAAGTGCCTGAATTGTCTTTAGGCTCTGGGTACTGACACAATAGCTGTTTCTATATCTGAAGTTCCTACAGAAAGAGATGAGAACTGTTCAGAGATGTCCCCTGAGCTCACCGGTGCACCACCAGCTGGATTCACCTTCTTGGAAAAAAGGCAGAGAATATCCATAATTTGAGGCTGAAGCCAATATCAAACCAGCAGAAAGAGAAAAAGGACCCTTAGCCCCAAACTTGACTCTTCCGGAGCATCAGCCACCCTGGGAAACAGGACTCAGGAGTAGGGAGATAATTGGTGCAAACTAGTGTGATAACTTTTATGCTTCTATATGCCACCTCACCTAGCTCTATTTAAAGCGCTGGATGGCTCCTTTCAGTGTAACTCCCTTGCACCACCTTCCATCCAGATATCCCTCCTCTGCCCCTCTAGATGAGGAGATAGGTGTGGACAAGAGAAGCCGCAGCAAGATAAGTTTGCCTTGTTACCCAGAGGCAGAACAACTGTGCCAGCCATGTGAACCCAGCTTGCAGAGGTCAGGCTGGAAAGCACTGCAGGGTACAAAAAGCCATCAAAGGGAAAAACGATAAGCTTCCTTCCCTTGTTATATTTCCCAGCTCTGCTTCACCTGTCCATGACCTTTACAGACTGGCAACCCACTACTGCAGAAATCCCCCCTCTTGTGCACAGCATTTCCCACATGAGGTAACATCCCAGGACCAGCCAGCTCCAACATTTGATGGCTGGTCTAAACACAGACTGAACTGAGTAGCAATAGCTCATTCAGATCTCGTTGTAAAAGTGGTTCTTCGGCCTGTCAGAATCAATGCCACCCTACAAAACAGCTTTAATACATATTCCCTTTAACTTTCTCTCTTCTCCCTGCTCCACTGAGGATGGGATAGGCACTTTCCAGACTGGTGAGATGCATGGTACAACTCACCCTGAGGGAAGTCCATTCACTTCCCCTCAGCCTCTGCCAAGCTCACCTGAGCACTACAAAGGCCGTGTAGAGACTTCATCACTGCTGTGAGCACCTCTGGGGGCATCCATCACCCTGCTTACTGAAAAGTCCCCACGCGAAGCAGCACAGCACACAAGGCACCCAGCTGTCAGAAAGACATGCAGAACTGATCTTCAAGGGGTAGGTTTTCAGAGTCCGCTCGTATCACCTCACTGTCCAGAGCTGCCACCTACAGCTGGTGAGGGATGTAGGGGCATGTTTACCACATGTTCCAGCAGAACAGAAATGTCAGGGGCATAAGGAAGAACAACCTGCAGCAACGGCCCAACACAATCTGGGCTGACAATGAGGCAGATTTCCCAACAACACAAGGGGTGAATGTTAACTTCCAACAGCCCGACTGCTACCTTTTGACTGTCAAATGCTAAACGGACGAAACACAGAAAATGAGACTCCAATGTCCCAACAAAAGCCTCACTCACATTAACACCTCCCTGGCATCAACCTCATTACTTCCCTGCTCCTCTCTTTCTCCACCAGAAGTTTCCTTGTGCATATTGTTGACCAGGATGTCATGTCTGAGTGGCTCTCTAGAGTTGCTGGGAGGGGAGCACTGGAGAAGGCCAGAGCAAGTCAGTTATAGTGCATTTGGTTATTGATTCCACTCATTTTCTTCCTTGTCATCTTCCTGCTCCTGCACAGCAGCAAAATCCTTCTGCTCCCACCCTGCCTCCTATTGAGATCCTTTCTGACACTGTGATTAGCTACAGTGCCCTGTGTACACCATAACGGTGGTGCTCCTCACAGAGAACGTGGGTCCCCTGACTCAGATAGGTGCATGTAGTGCTTCTGCCCACTCTCCCACTGGCTCATCCATCAGCACTCAGACACAGTCTACAGGCCTCAACCAAACCTCACTGAAGCTTCTGGAGGGCTTTCCACTGACTTCCAGAAACAACAAGTCAGCCTCATTTCTCTCCCCAAGGAGCATAAACTTAGGATTCCTCCAATGGACAGCAACTTACCAGCCTCCAGACAGCAAATGAATACCCTCACATGGCTGCATCTCCTGGTACTACGGTCTTTTAGGTTTCTCCTCTCCACATACCATATTCAATGCAGTTTTCTTTTACTTGCATGTGACCTGGCAGCAGGGACCTTGATTTCTTACCTTTGTTTCTAATTCCAAATCCCTCCACATTGCAGTCACTGGTTACAGTTCTTCCAATTTAGTAGCCTTTGCAGATTTAATTAATGGTCTGTTTACCTCCTCTTCCATATATCTGATTAAAAGAATTAATCAACCAGCTTGAATACTGATCCCTGTCCCACCTCACTGGCCATTTCATGCTATTAAACACCAGGTTTTCAGTGGCAAAGACCGGATCTTTCTGTCTCAAGCTTATATGATTTTTTTACAATCATCACAATACTTAAACCAGTTTTGAGTTCCCAGTCCCCTTCCTATCTGGAGAACAAACACACACTGCTAATGGGATTTCATATGTCAGAATCAAATGCTTCACCAGCACTCAGATGCATGTACCATGTCAGACAAAGAAAACATGAGTGAATATGCAATAGCAGCTGAAAGCCAAGAGCAATTGTCCAACCTGCTTTGTTCTCCATACTGTCTTTACAGATGTGATTACCCGCCCTCAAGAGCACATTCCACATCATTCCTTTCTCTTTTCCACCTCAGTTTCCAAGGAGATACCTCAACTGCAAGGACCCCAATGCTTCTGCCATCCCTATCAGCCATCCCTATCCATTCCTTCTAGCATCCCTTGAGCACATTTCTCCTGTGGATTTTCTACTACAGAAAAGCTAGGGTTAGGGAAAACAAAGGTATATGTTGAAGAGCTCAAGACTTTGTATAAAAATATCTGCAGTAGCTGAAAGTACTTGCATTTCCACATGCACACATGCCAGTGCATGTAAGGGTCGCATTCTGTCCCGGAAAGTCTCTCACTGCAAATACCTCCATTTTGAAGCATGGCACATGGAAATCTCCCTTTCTCTCTGGGAAAGCACTAGGAATAGGACAGTTTCTCAGCAGAGCTGCTCCTCTCACCTGAGGCCACTGCAGGTGAGCTGACAAAAACAAAGCAACATCTGATACTGGGCTGAAACCAGCCTTCTTGCCCTGAGGCCAACAGCAGATCAAAAGAGGTGTTCCCAGTGGACACCTCTTTCCCTCTCTCAGCCTTATCTCCCTTCTTCCTGGCCTCCCAACAAGGGAATTATCTCTCCAGACTTCTTGCAAGAAGGAAGTGGACACAGAAAGCTCTCAGCATACAGAATTTGGCAGCTTCGATTACAACTGCTGTGTTCAATCTGCCTGTGGATCACTAATCACAATGCCAACAGGTACACCAGAGCAGACAGCATGAGGGTGGATGCCCAAGTATGAAAGCAAATCTCCCTCAGTGAGAAGCAGAGTGACACTGCACGGAGTTGCAGCAAAGGGGCTTTAAGGTCCCTGAATCAAATCCCTAAGAGATCTTCCTTTCTGCGAAGTAAATGTACTCACCCAGAGCCTGTGATTAGGGAGCAAGCAGCAAACTCTTAGCTTCATCAGTCATTGTTTAAAGGCCAACTGGAGAGAAAACCCACCACATGCTCTGCCTACCATGCTCTTCTAGGACCTGCCTGCCTGTGATGGGCTCTTTCCACTTCAGCATTGCAGCCGAGTTACTCTACCTCTTGTTCCATTCCACCTCTCCACTAGCACCTCCGTGTCGATTAAACCCCATCTCCGAGATCCCACCTCCACTCCATCCTGCGTCTTAGCCCTTCCTTCCTGTCTTCTCACATTCCCTGGTAGCAAATCTGGGGTAGCCAGAAAGCTCTCTCACCCCACCCATGCACAGTACCTGCTACTCTGTGCTGACTGTGAGCTGACTAAAGAAAAAGCAGCTGAAATTAGCTGACTTTAGAGACTATTGGTTTCTCCCTGACCTATAACTTTCTTCTGATCCATTTTCACAAGAAGTCCAAAATCCAATAAATTAGGGCCAATCAACCTCACCTGTGTCCTTGGGAGAATGATGTAGTGAGACCCTTTAAAACATACTTTGGGCACACAAAGTAGAAGGTGGCAATGGGGAACAGACTGTGTGGATATTCCAAGGATAAATCACACCTGGCCAACCTGATTCTCTTCTATGATAAAATGATGGGACTTGTGGACAAGGGGAGATACCTGGAAGCCATTTACCTTGACTTCAGCAAAGCGTTCAACACTGTTTCCGAGAAAGTCTCGAGTTTGATATAAAACTATTATGAGTGGACTATCAGATGGGTTAAAAACTGATTGGGTGATTAGGCTCAGCGGGCAATGTTTATTCACTGCCTGGAGGCCAGTAACAAGATGTATGCAGGGGTGCATCCCTGGACCTGTCCTGTTTAGCATGTGTATCAATGACCTAGAGGCTTCAACAAAGCACACTCTTACCAAGTTTGCACTTGACATCAAACTAGTGGGACCAATTGATATGCCCAAGGCAGGGCTGCCATCCAGAACAGCCTAGACAGGCTGCAGGAATTGGGTGAACATGAACCTTATCAAACTCAACAAGGACAAATGCAAAGTCCTACACCTTGGAAGAAATAATCCAGAGTGACAGTACATACTGGGGACTGCCTGCCTGGGTAGCATCTCTGCTGAAGAGGACCTGGGGGTCTGGCAGGTACTAAGCTGAACATAAGCCAGCAGTACGTCATGGCAACAAAAACGGCCAATGTGCCCTGAGCTGTATTCGTGGAACCATAGCCAGCAGGTCAAAGGATGTAGTTATTCTACTTCACATGGCACTTGTGAAACTCTGTCTAGAACTCTGTTGTTCAGATTTGGGGCCCCAGTACAGGAGAGAGATTGATAAACTGGTGCAAGTTAAATGGAGGGTCAAGCAAGGTGATCAGCAGGCTGGAGCATTTGCCATGTGAGGTGAGACTGAGGGAACTGTGCTTGTTTAGCCTGGAGAAGAACAGGTTTTATAAAGGGGCCTAACAGCATACTTTCAACAAGGACCTTGCCAAGGACACAGAGACAGGCTTTTTAACAGTGGAGCATGAATTGGAAATACACAACAGATAGAAATGGAAACAAGAGAGGTTCCGACTGGATAGAATAAAAACCTTTTCCAGCATGAGGACAGCTAAGCACTGGAACAAGCTACACAGACAGGCTGTACAACCTTCATTTTTGGAGGCTTTCAAGATGTGGCTGGACAAAGCCCTGAGCAACTAAGCCTGAATTCAGTGCTGACCCTGCTTTAAGCAAGGGACCGTACCGGAGACTTCCTGACAACCTTTCCAACCTGAATTATTCTGAAATTCAACGATTCTACAAACAGACTGCAGAAGACACTCCTTCCTTGCAGAGATATTTCTGGAGTAGAAGGAGAAGGTGCATAAATGACAGGACCTGGCTACCACTTCCTACCAGCTCTGCGATTACTACCTTTGCATAACAGCTGTCCTCATAGCACCCATGGAATAGGCGGGTCAGGGCACCCGAGAGAGAAAATAAGTTGCCTCCATGGACTGTAAGGTGAAGGCCTGAGCCTGGCCACTGCCAGACCCACCAAAGTCCAGCCATTTTTTCTAGTATCAGTGCAGGAATGGGTCATGGCTTCTCAGAGATACCACCGGCTAGTCTGCCAGCAGCAGCAGAGCACTCTGAGTGAAGCGTCTTATAGAAGTACCAGCTCCTCCAGTACGTCTCTCCATAAGAACACAAATCCTTCAGAAGAAAACTCCTAAAAGACAATTTGTACCGACAAATATGCAAAGCTATTTCCATGGGAGCAAACTAAAGCAGGCTCTCAGCAGAGCTGTGTCACAAAGAAGTTGGGGTAGATTACTGCCCCTCAGTCTTCACATCTTTAAAAAAATGTCATTTTCCAGTAACGCAGACATAGAGCTGTCTCCTCATAAAATTAATTATTAGGGTAGGAAGAATGTCCTTGTCTAGGCCTGGATAGGCCTGGAGGGATGGCAGAAATCTGTAGCTCGTAATTCTCCCTAAACCAGGAAGGACACAGGATGGCTCATCCCATATATTTCATATGGAAGGAGACCCTTTGTTCTCTACAATCAAGGGAAACATCAGGAAATATCTGTTGAAGCCATTGGAACAACTCAAATGGCCTCCAAAGAACTCACCAGTGACATCACTTAACATTAAAAAAAGAAAAAAAAACCCAGACCACAAACAACAACAACAACAAACCCCTCAAGCAACAACTGAAGCAATGATAGTGAGATTCCTGTATTTTGAAAAGGACAAAAGGGTTGTTGACAGGGAGCTCTAGTTCAGTAAAACTTGATCTCAGCCTGGACAAAACAATGAAACAGTTAATCTAGAATTATACTGGGAAAAATAAAAGCAGAGGCTAAAAATATAGTGGAAAGTAGGTCTTGTTACGCTGCTACCTTCTCTCCTTCTCTTTCCAACTCTTTTTTTTTTTTTTCTTTTTTATTTTAAACAGGATAACAGGCCTGGTAGGTAGAGACGGCAGTGGTAGTTCAGCATACCTGGGCATCCATAGCAAGGCTACAACTATAGCCAGTTTGGGTGTCATTTCACACCCAGCGTGCAGGTCCTAACACATCCCTGGCCCGCAAGCACCCTGCTGCCCCGCTCAGTACACGCAACAAGCTCAGCCCCACATGTACTCCCTACATAGTAAAGAAGCAGGGGGCACAAAGGAGGCAGTAGTGGCAGCCTGGTGACAGTGGCATGCTGGCTGCAGGGACATGCTGCTTTCACTCAGTCTGCTCTGCACATCCTGGAGACGGGGCAAGCTCTGGGCTGGGCTGCAGGGGAGAGGGACACAGAGCTCTGCCTAAGGACTGAGAGGCAAGAATGGCAGGACAACCTGTGTCCCCATGGAGGGAGAGCGATAGAGCTGAGGGCTACAAGCTCTGTACCTGGTCACAGGCAAGCTGCAGCCTCTGTCTCTGGAGAAACAAGTGCCATGAGGAGCTCGGGGCAGTGTGAACCAGAACAGGCACCTGGGCGGGGTGCAGAGATGTCTTTGTCTGTGGCAAGGAAGACACTGGGCAAAATTCTGAGGAACCAGTCTTTCCCACCATCACCTGCTCATGAGGAGAGGAACAAGAAAGACAACATTTTTTGGTTCAAACTTCCTTCTTTGACATCTCAAGCAACAAATGTGTGCTATGAGCAACCAATAGGGCATGCAATCTACGGATTAAAAACTAGCTCCCCATCTGAGACTCAGGAGCAATTAATTGTTAATGGAAGCTAGCACTAAAAACGGACACTAGCAGAAGCTTTCACTATCCCATTGCAATCCCAACTCATTGTTGGTATAGGTACAACACAAAGATGGGCGAGATGAGGAGAAATGAGGAAAGAGGCTATCATCAGTGATATGACTCACATCGTTGTCTACAGCCCAGCAACGCACAACCCAGTGCAAAGCACAAGGTGGGACTGATGCTGCAGGGGATTGTCATGAAGGCAGACTTGGGGGTCCCAGGGACAACACAAGCTCTCGTGTAACCCTTGGATCTACAACATGGGAAAGACTCAGAGAAGTATATAAGCATCTTGCATGCATCAACACAGCAGTTACTAGATCCCTTGCCCCCAGCAGGTGTGAGCTTTTTGTTCCCTTGATTTTTCAAGACTAAGAGGATGTACTTACCATGGTAAAGCACCTGAGACCAGGTGCCAGTCTTGTAGGCAGAACTGTAAGGATCTGATGCAGAGCCAAGAAGCTGAAGTTGATGGGTTCAGCTTCAGAATGAGACACAGCCATACTGCCTCCTCATGGCCAAGGGAGACAAGAACTCACCGTGGCTTACGCCTGTTTACACAAGATTAGTTACAACATGGAACTGTCTTTAAACACTGCTGACCAATTCTTGCAGATGTCCTGGAAGAAATTCTGTTTCAGGAATTTGTTTTCACGCTGAGGAGAACACAGCATCATGCACTGCTGAAGCAAGACAAAAAGTGTACATCCGAGAACATATTAAAAGTCAGCTATCTACAGAGGACCTGCAATGGGACTCTGTGGAGATATGCAACAGATCACACGAGATCAGTGGAGACATGGCTGGCTCAGAGCTATCACAGTTCTATCAGCTGTTTCCAGTAGCTCAGCTCCCAAAAAAAACCGTGTCGCTATCCTTCAATAATCAGTCAAGGGTCAAAAGACATGCAGAAACTGTCCCAGAAAATGAAAGGGAAGTTTCTTTCATAGAACCAATTTCTCTTTTACTAAGAGCCACCACAAATTGTCCCCAGTGCAAGTCCTCTTTGATCGGTAGGCTAAGAGACAAAGCAGGTCTGAGTGTTCCAGTGTCACTCCATAAAAGCACTGCAAGTCTTAGCCTGCAGTAACTGATCACCAGCTCCCTATCGCTACAGTTCTTACTCTATTTCTCATACTCCATTTTGCCAGGAGGCATCGTCTACCTAGTCCTTGTTGGATTGTTTCGTGGAGCACTGTGATTAGCACCGAACAAAATCACCCGAGCCCTGTGGACTTTTTTTCCCTTCCTACTCTCAGAATGAGATTTCATCTTGATGTTCAGAGCCTGGAGACCCAGAGGTCAGAGGCCACCACGCGATCCACTGAGCCACCCAGTCCCTAGATCACAATGTTAACAAATCACCATTTATCTTTGTTACTGCAGCAAGTGTCCAAGGCAAAATGGTGCCAAAGATCACATCTGTTGGGATAACCTATTGATTTGTGTCATATTCTGCCCAATCCCTATTTTATTCTTGCTCAGGCAGAGGTCAAGGCAGGTTAAAAATAACTCCTTCAGTCTGAGGTGCAGAACTGAGGAATTTAAAGCCAGTCTGTTCTTCCCAAGGGTGAGGGTTCAAAAAAAAAATCTCCAACACAAGCAACAGGAACACTAAGCTACAGCAGTTATGAGCAAGAACTTGGAGTCAGGGAACTCGAGCCACGGGCTTGTTTTGAGAGACAGAGAGAGAGAGGGAATAAATCAGTCATCTTAGTTCATTCAGGCAACTAAGCATTACAAAAGTTTACGTGATGTACATACACAGTAAATGCTTTGAGGTACCAGCGCAGATCGGTGCAGATTCTGTTACAGCATTCAGGCCTCCTAGTCAAAGTAGACAGACCAACATCAGCATAATTCTTTGTCCTTATTCCACAATGATAAAATACTGAACTTTATTACAGGAATGAAAAAAAAAAAATCAAAAAGATCAGAGTTGAAGCTGTTACTGCTGTTCCTAGCACTAATGTTGACATGTCATTTTTGTCAGAGAACTCTCTACGTAGATGCACATTTTTATTTATATTATTTTATCCCATTTCAAAATCTTTTCTAAAGGAGTTAAATTGCCAGCGCTTTAGAGGTATTTTGCCTTCTATTAACATTATGTACTTCAGGAAATTAAATTTTAAACTAATACACATTTCACTGTCTTTTTCATTAAAGAGACATAATGTACATGCAAAGCAGAAAACACTTCTTTGTAGCATCTACATTATCTCCTCAAAACTTGCCCAACGATACGAAAGAGGTTCTTACCTTTACTCCGGCTTCTTATTCTCACTCTCATACACAGATTAGATGATTAAGGAAGAAATCCAGTTTGTTATTTCATCCTTTTCTAACAGAGTTTCTGACACTTGTACTAAAGCTCAGCAGATTTTAAGGGGGCCCTAACAGGTGAACAAGTCCTCTTTTCC
Organism: Pampusana beccarii; assembly: GCA_013399365.1. Taxonomy (NCBI): domain Eukaryota; kingdom Metazoa; phylum Chordata; class Aves; order Columbiformes; family Columbidae; genus Pampusana; species Pampusana beccarii. The sequence goes on along the minus strand of VWYH01000674.1, from coordinate 730,221 downwards.
TCATGACAGAGTATCTGAGTATCACTCACCTAATGACCGCACTACTGCAGGCCTCTGAAATCTTCTGTAGAAGGAAAGAGGTTAAACCAACCTCTGCTACCAGGAGGTAGAAATAAGTACTCTGAGTGACAGAGAGGGAGAAAAAGACCTCCCACTGATCACTAGCACCTTGCCTGTAGAAGAGGGGGTATCGTGAACTGTGCAACATATCTCAGAAAATTCATTCATCCAATCAAATGTCAATAAAATTGCTTCCCTTTCCATTTCCTCTGTGGAACTGAAGAACCAGTGTCTTTTGGGAGCATACTTCAGTTATAGCACTCTGGACAAGAAACAACAAAAGAACTACCTGCCCTTGTGCGGAAGTAGAGTGGCAAGGATGGAGTGCAGCACCTCCACAGGAAGAGAACAAAGCAGAAGCCCCACCTCTGACAGGACAATGCTATAAACTCCCCAGGTGGGATGTGAAAAATCTCTGTATAGGGAGGTTTACCGAATTCTAGCATTAAAACCAACCTAATGCTGTCACAAAAAGCAAAGGAAAAACTGGGAGGGACTAAAGGTTTCCTGGGCTTACAGAGGGGCAGAGGGGAGGCAGCTGGCTCACTGCACACAGCCACTTCACCCTTCCTCAGCATCCTGCAGCTTTGGCACAGAGGGCAATGGCATGTGAGAGCAGGCAGGGGGTACTGGGGAAAAACCTCGTAGACACTACTGAGAGACGTGAACACAGTCACCTCTGCGCTGTCACAAAATTGGCCTGCCCCACGGTTAGGCTGGCTCAGAGACGACTGACCGTGCCGACCGTCACAGCCAGGTTTCTGCCTGTAACAACCAACAGGTGGAAGAGCCGAAGGGTGGTTTAAGTCTCAGCAATACCACACTCGCTTGTATGGTACATGCTTCAAAGCCATCACCTCCCTTACCATATTCCCTCACTGGCTGTTTCTGGAGCAGCAGGGCAGAGCCCAGCACTGGCTGCCACAAGAGTTACCCGGCTGTGGCTGCCCATTTACAGGTTGAAGAGGAGACCACCGGCATGGGCAGGAGGCAGCAGAGACCTGGCAAGCACTCTCCTCCCCGCTCTTTCTCTCGCAGTTCTGCGGGCGATTACTCTGGAGCACCCAGCCATACCAAAATCAATAAACAATTTCTACGCAGCCAGGGGAACTTTGCCACACTTAATAAAAGTCTCCAGTCACAGTTATGGCTTCATTTCACCTTAACGTCTTCTTTAACTGTCCCTTCTTTTCAAGATCAATTAGAGGCACGTGCAAAGAGAATAAAAAACAAAACAAACAACGACAGAGGAAAAACCTAAAAAGCAAGGTCAAACTAAGCAGCCCAGCTCTAGCCCTCCCCTCACCGCTCTCCTGAGGCGAACATGGAAATGCAGGGACTGACAAATAACACATTGGGACACCTTGTTTACACATACTTATTGAAGCCTCTGGTTCTGGGCACAGATCAGCAAGACAGCAGCCTTATTTAGGAGAGCTGGAGTGTTTGGTAAGACTCAATTGAGCCTGTAGAAGACACCTCTGTTCCCTGAAATTTCAGTGCAAATTCAGCACCCCTGAAAAATTCCCAATACAAAGGGTGAAACTCTACCTATGCTCAAAAGGGACAGAGCACAGGAACCTTTAAGCAGATCTCCACCTTTTTCTGGGGTGATCTATTCTCACTGTTGCAATCACACTTTGGCATCTGATGAGACATCCAGAACCCTGCCACTGAATCATTCTCTATACTCCCGTGATTTACGGGAGGAATGGGGTAATGAAGGAGGGTAACTTCCATTAATAACAAATGGGGGCAAATAGCTTTTGATCTCTCCTTCCATTTTGTGAATTGAGGTGCTAATATTGTGTTGATTTTGTATATTCAGGTTGAGAATATTAGAAAACTTGTCTGAAAGAGCTGGTTCTGTACCTTGGACATCAGCTCTTGCACAAAATATATGACAGTCACTTTGTGGAGGGCCTAGCCTTAAGAGGCTTCTTGAGTTCAAATGCTTCCTCAGATAGAACCCAGAGTCTCTGCCCTAGCTAAGCTGAGCCCACAGGCTGCAATTGTTGTTACAGACGATAACAGCTGAACCAACTCTTTGGTTGTTTTGCAACGTCTTAGACCCATTAACAGATTCAACAGCCCTATGCCCCCAATGCCACCTTTAGGTCCCTAACCAGAACTGTATAGTGGAAACAGACTGAAAACGTTACAACTCCTCAATTCTTCTCACTGCTGCAGGAATCAGCAAGGGAAGATCAGCTTTGCATTCATCCCGTCAGACACAGAAAGGAGTCACCAGAGAGCAACCCTTGGGATAGCAGCAGCTGGGGGGACTGACCTGTTGAGGGAAGACACTGCTGAATGCTGCCGCTTGGTAATGCTGAGCAGGAAGTACTGTTCCTGTAGATAACAGTTTGGCCTCTTGGATTGCTCCTAGAGAAATGCATCCTGCCACTGAAAGCGTGACTTTTGAGCACAAAGCACGGGGACTGCAGAAAGCAGGATGGCACCACCATGCCACTGCCACCAGGAAAACATCCCCACAGCTCAGGCCTCAAATCAAAACTGCACTTGTACTGAGCCTGGGTCTCCTCTTGTGCCTTCTCCACCAGAAAAAAAAAAAAAATACAAGGGAGGAAGTTTGGGGACAGGCAGACAATAGGGTAAGATACAAGGAACAAAATTCACTCAGCCTTCAATCAAAATCATATTTGTCTTATAACATCTCCAACGCGTGGGCTGTGCTCCCCAGCTAGATCTCTATTCCAAACACATCTACCTCTCATCTTGGCTCCTCTTCTTCCTGCCTACACATGCCTTCATACATGTATCTTCCCTGATGACCTTCAATGTGCTTTATCTGGTATCCTGAGATGCCCTGGCTCAGGTCCTGAATATTAAGGACAATTAATTCAGCAATCAACAGTTCAACAGTCTCTCTTCTTAGCCATTTTATTTCACACTGATATCATCACAGATCACATATCAACCTGCTCTTCCTCTCCTTCACTACTTGTGGCCTACACCTACATCTTTCCCTGTTTGGAGAGTACATTCCCTGGACTGTAAATGCTCATACTCAAAGTCTGTAAAGCCTGAGGGTCAACTGGACTTCAGTAGTGACCAGAACCTTCTATGGACTATAGTAGTGCAGAAGGTGAGGAAAGATTGAGTTTACAACGACTGCACAGGCTACAGCAGCTACCCTGGGCATCAGCTTGGTCCATGGATTGCTTTGCTGAAAGAACACTTACATGGCCCAGATAGAAGTACTGCTTTTCCGGGAGGCCGCACAGTGGCTTTTCTTCACATGACCTTTGCTGGGCGAGTTTAAAGCTCTTCAGCCACCAATCACTGGACACTGTGCGGATTTTTCAGCATGCTCACACCATGGCAACTCTAAAATAACCCAAGTATGCACTGGATGGAGTGAAGCATTACAAAGCAGGTTATGCAAACCTGCACCTGGTTATATCCTCATAATTTGAGGTCTCTCAGGGAACATTGAGATCACCAATATATTAAAGAACACATCAGAAACTAATAGGGTGTTAAATATTTCCAACTGAGAAGAGCCTACATGGCTGGGAGGAGACTGCTCCAGTAAAAGACTGTATGTTGCTGCCTCACAAGCCTTCAGCAAGAGCAGCGCTTGCAATATTTTACAGACTGTTTGAGGCTAAATAAAAATCTACTTTTGTTATTTACATGAAAAATATCTCAGTGATACCCTGTGATAGAGAATTGGTTGTCATTTTTAATATTTAATCCTGTGCTGTAGTTCTACTGCCTGTGTAAGTGGGTACACAGCAAGGCCTAGAAACCGCGACCTACAATGAAATGGAGTGACAACCACCACATCTGTAAAATAATAGAAAAATACTGTCTGAGTAACTCCTGCTTTGGCTGGGAGCTTTTGGAGGAAGAGAAGAGGTCTAGACAGAATAGTTATGGAGGCCAAATAATGAAGCCCCTAAGTTAGTCACTGCATGGAGTAGTGATTGTTTTCAACATCACTTGAAACAAAGGAATTCAGTGAAAGTATCACTGGGACAAAGGTGACTGGAGGGATGAGATCTTGTAAACCTTGTTGGCTATAGTCAGAGGAGAGCTTTGTTACTACACATTTATTACACATCAAGGTTATATCTACCTGGAAAGCACCGTTTAGAAGCAAGGCAATCTCCTCAGCTGTGGCAAAGCAAGCTTTCCATTGATAATCTGTTATGCCACCAAAAAAAAAAGGAGGCACACAGCATTTCCAGAACTGCTCAAGATTCTCACCTGCCCATTCGACCCAGTTTTTTACGTGTACACTACAGGTGCAAGTAAGCTGATTTCACACCACGCCACTCCACGTCCAAGCGCTTGGCTACACGCAAGCAAAGTCTAAATGACTGTTAGCATGAACAGTGTCTTGTCTCCATGGAAGCAAAACCACCTTCAGGGACCTGATTCTGTGGTTTCTGTAAAAGAAAGATCCTTCAGAGGAGAGGTAAGAAGCTATTAACCACAGGCTGTATATGAACCAACTTGTGCAGCTGTTCAACGATGAGACCTATCTGGCTGAAGCATTTTTTCTTTTTAGAGTAAGGAAACATCTTATATAGAAGTTTCTTCTGATGGTGCTTCCCAAACACTTAACGGCTTCCGTATTCAACAGAAAACCTGTCTGTATACTGAGCAACCAATGGTCCTTATCTAGGAATGGGAATGGAGACCTAGTAGGATGTATAAATAAAGCTGGATCATGTAGCCAAACTGCAAAAATCCAGTTCATAATGACCTGTCATAATGCTGTGCGGGACTACGTGGAAATGGACCAAATTGTTTCCCAAAGGGAGATGTACATTGGAAGAGGAATGGTAAAAAACACAGACTGAGACTAAACTTCTGAGCATTGCATTGCATCCCCTGAGTACAAGAGGGAAACAGATAGGCAGCCTAAGAAGCGGGTTCCTCTCCCTGATCCCTCTACTGCTGTAAAGGCTGAGGTTTCATACATGAAAAGAGAGCAATAGAGTGTCTGGAAAAGGTCACGGCTCTTTTTTCCCTGACAAGGTGACAGCCCTAAGGACCCAACAAAGCAACATATCTGCTTGTCTTACTCTTTCAAGGATCGCTTCATCTATGGCATCGTACTGCACCCTCCCATCCAACTGGGATCGCCTCCAGTGGTACTTATGTTTCAATTGAGTGGAGGAAGGATTTAATACAGAAATGCCCTGATGCTAATGCCTTGCCAGAGGTGCATGAAGCACTCCAAGTTGCTAAAAGTCCTGACAAATACACAGATCTTTTGTGCTTTTTATGGGCTGATGCACTCTCACAAGTGGAGGTGGAACTGATAACCAGCAGTACAGGTCATTGCAACGCCTGAAAATGAGACCATCATGCCCTTTAAATCAAGCTGCTTTAGTGCTTTCCTAGCTTGTAAAATATAGTCAACTGTCATGTTTTTTTCCTCAAACCGAGAGCCTCCAGACCCCAGGAGCAGAGAGCGTAACTGGTAACTGTACTTACACATCTTAGAATTACTCAGCACAGGCCGCCTCTGCCTTGGATGGCAACAGCATTGCCTGGATTGCCTCTCCACAAGCACAAGAGAGGTGGAGAGTCAGACTCTCTCTTCAGCTGTGGAGGAACATAACGATCACATCTGCACCCACCCAGGCACGCAGAGCTCAAACAGCACTGAAGCATCAGCACTGCCCTCACAGGATGCGAGTGGCCTCGCTCCCCTAGACCTGGCAGATAGGAGAAGACAGAAGACTTCTTGGATTTGAGTGCACACTTCAACCAGTCAGGGCTATTTTGGGCTTATTTCCCCCCCCACACACCTTTTTAAAAGGCAGTTCTTTCTCTTCTGGTTTTACAGAGACTTTCAGGACTCCAGAATCCTTCAGTATTCCCCGTCTGACAAATCTTCATTTACTACCTACTAAAAGTGGGCAAGAAGAACATCTATGCTCAGCAGTGCAGATGGATTTGTAAAGCTAGATGGGGCAGGGCAAGCTTAGAGTTGTTCAGTGACATGACAGCGAACTTGAAGGTGGGCTCGAGAGACAACAAGGTGAGAACGAGTGGCTCCTACATCGCCCAGTGTGTCCCTCATTCCTTCTGAGACAAGCGTGTCATTCCTGTGAAATCTTCACTTGGCCATCTCATCCTTCTTTAATGATTCAACTGCTTAGCCAGCATCCCTGTTAGCAAAGCCTAGGCCTCCCTTTCACAAGTGGCAGGCTGCTGCAGAAGGCAGCTGCTTTACCAGGCAATAACACCTGGTGGAGAGAAAATTCCTGTAAGCAGATTCCTTGCAACTGAAGCAGCAACCTTGACCAGTCACTTCAGAGCCCTGTTACATCCATAATGATACTGTCTCCACCTTTCCCTTCCCCCCAGCATGAAAGATGAGTGGTTGTGTGGAACGAGTCCCCGAGCTGTGATGGGAATCCGTCTCGCTTGGCTGCAAAAAATATATATATCCCGGTATGGCTGTGATGAATCCTTTCATTATTCATCTGCAATTGCCCTGCAACTGCTGCTGTTCCGTTCTCACTCTCTTTCTTTTATAAATAAAAATGGAAACAGATTAATGACAAATGTTGACAGAGATTGCTTTTAAACAGCACACCTGAACGTGGGCAATGGGGGAGGAGCAGTGGCAGAGCAGTATCAGAGGGATGGGAAGACCAGGAAAGACTAAGAGATGGAAAAAGATAAAGATGCTCACTGCAGCTGGGCTAGATGAGCAGTGACTGAAGCAAGGTATCTTTCTGGTGATGAGGACCTCAATTTGCTCCAACAAATTAGCCCTGGATTAACAGAGCTATATATCCAAAATATTTGAAATAACCAGCAGTAATCAATTGTGCTGTCAAAGATACTCTGGAGAGAAGCTTGCAGAAACTCCAGCAAAATATTCACAGGATGAATTGGCAACACACAGAGGGTCAGTTACACACAGCAGTCCTCAGTGATGAATAAATAGTACCTGATGATGCTGCTCATCCCACTCCACTCCTGGTGGCCAGTGAATATCAAGGCTCTAGTTTGTGCAGCCACCAAAGCCGCCTGTATTTTAGGAATGTGGCTCAGATGGGCGAAGACAGCCTGGAATCAGACAGGCCACAGGTTGACACAGTGAGTGCATCCAACGGGGGCAAACCTGGCCTCGTGACATTCTTCCCTGTCCATTCCCACTGCATGAAGAAACATTACAAGCCTTTTACTCAAGTAGCACTCCAAGAAGCTGCTTGCTTTATTGCTACTTAATGTTTCATGCCCCTACTGAAGAAAGGACAGGAGCAGGAGAAGAGTGGCAGATGTGGTATCCAGGTCTTAGAGAAAGAAAAACTGACTCACTTTGGGTTTACTTCTCATCTGAAAATAATCTGTTGCAGCCATTCTGATCAGATGGGCTGCAGGAGACCAAAAGTTCTTAAAGTGCTGCCCTCTCATAACCAAACTGTACCTGTCACTTGTAGATCCTGGCACATTTTTCTTCTGAGCAGAAATTCAACTTCTCATCACACAAACAGGTGAAAGACCTGAGCTCCAAAACAGCCAATTCAGACCACTTGGTGTGCCACACACTGCTGCAGCATCGCAGAGAGGGGCAGGGAGCTGCAGCCGTTGCACCTGCCTCAGTATTTAGGCCAGATGTTGCATCTTAGACTTTCTAGTTGCTATGTAAACCCCGCACATTGGAATAAGTCTCTCCCACATGGGAGGACTGATGCCACTCTCTTGTCCTTCACACCTACTGATGGCCTTTAAATCATCAGAGGATCCAGAGAATTATTTTTTTTCCTATTTTTCCTCTCTGCTTTTAATCTCTTCCTCCTCCACAGACAGCTTGAGTTGCATTATCACTTCCCTATGTACATCTACCCCTACAGTGATCTCCAGTGACTGTAGTCTCCTCCGCTAGGTCCCAACACTTCCCACCTCAGGTACCACCTATCCACCTGAAGAGACCATGTTTGCTAAAATCACCCTCTACCAAACCATTTCCAAGGCTGTCTCACCTTCCTGCCGTCGGTTACACCTTCTAGCTAGCTCCTCATTCCCATAAAAATGTTTGGCATCACATTTGAGATCAGAGATGTGCATGGACTCATTGCTGCTTGCTCCTTGCCAGCCTCCCACTTAACTAAACTCATTTTCATCCTTCCCTCAGAATTGCTCCTGCTCTTTTGCTGCCAAGCCACCCTCCTGTGCTCCTCAAAGCACACTGCTCCTTGGACTCCTTTCAACAGCAGCTAATACAAGACATTACAGCACAGAAGCCTGCGCCAACATCCAGTGCATAAACAAAGACCAGATACATGAGAGGAGAGAACACACTGTCAGCATTTAATAACAAACACTAATTGCAAACAGGGGGATGGAGTTCTCCATCCCTGTTCTCTCAGCAGCCAAAAGCCATGCGAGCCAGCAGAAATGACCATTCACAAACCAGGATCCATTAATTGCTGAATGGCCCCTGCTCAGTATCTGGCTGGGCTCAGTATCTGACTGATCCACTGAATGGACAGAAGCCTGTTGGAGTTTTATTTGTGCCTCACTAGTGCAGGGACACGGAAATATAAGGCCTTTAGACAGGCGATTTCAAAAGCCTTTCAGGCTTGCCACAGATTTGCCCTATAACCCTTGCAAAGTTTTAACTTCTCTCTGTTCCTCTTTTTTTTTCCTGAGAAAGCTGCCTTACATCTCATCCCAGAAGGCTTCAGAGCACGCTGTTTGTGGGCCTCAACATACTTTTACTGAAAGCTGTTGCAAAGGACAGATGGCTTTTTTAATAACATTCTCATTCACCAGAAGGGCTGTTTCTCATCACATGCAACACAATGCAGAGATACTAAGTGTTTTCCATTATTTTGCTCCATCACTCATTATGCCATACAGATATACAAATCAGCCCCCTAAACAGGAGATGATCCATGTGAGAGACACTTTGGGTTCTCTAAAGCAGGCAAGTCCCTCCAGCCATAATCCCTTTTTAGGAAGCACATACGGTTATGTCACCGGAAATGTCCCTTCACGCCTCAGCTAAAGATTGTGTTTAAACCCTTAAGGAGCACCTAGGAGAAGAGGAGCACACAGTTCTTGGCGAGGCAGCTCCACATACTTTACAACCCCACAAAGCACCTCTTGCAGCCTTGAACTGTGTGGAGCTCCTACGAGCTGCTGAATCCCTGGAGAGCATGGGGTGGTGGTCACGGGTCTACAAGTGGCTGAGCCAAAGTTAAAAGCTTGGTGCTGCCAGTTGGGCAAGTGTCCCTCATTCAAACCAATACTCCCCAGGACTTTCTCTTCTGCCCCAGTCCTACCCTCATGCCTTGGTCTGCCTCTGATCTCCTCACACACATCAATTGAGCCAAATCAACTGATTAATCCTGCAGAAATCAAGTCATTTTTTTTGCAGCTATGTGGGTTGACATGACCCAAAGGGGTACAGGGAGTGAAAGGTAAGCAGCAGGAGCTTAGAACCAGGCATGGGGAAACACTGGGGTGGAGATGGAAGGAGAATGTTTCCCCTTTCAGCACAGATGAACTGTGTACCTCACCTCATGGCATTGCACCCCAAATTTCCAAAGAAAATAACATCTCTGAAATTTTAGTCAATGGTAAAGACTTTATTATAGAGTGTTTTCAGATGTGTTTGGATAAAAAAAGTAGTAGAGAAATGGAAGGTCAACACCCTTCCAAATTTCTCCGTGCTATAGCATTTCAGCTCCCACAGACACTCAAGGTGATGTTGGAAACCCTTGAGTGCACTGCAGCTGAACTTACTGTCCCAGTCTATCCAGCTGCATATGTAGGCCGTCCTACATGCTGCTCTACTCCTCATGGTATTTCTTGGTTGATTTTCACCCACACAGCCCTTCAGGATTCGAGTCTCAGTTCCCCCAGTATCCACCCCTCAGGCTCTGGGGCCAGTAATTGCATAGTTGTATACTTAAGACAGCCTCATCAGAGAGTTTCAGCTGTTGTCTTTCCTTGGAAACTTCATTAGCTTTGATGTTGTTTGTTGTTTTCCAAATGAACACCCTGCATTAACCAACATGATGTTTTAGCCATCCCAACATTGGGCAGGTTTGAACTCTGTGGAAGGACAGAAGATTTGGAGATTATTGACATTCACACCACATCCCAAAGTCCACCTGTCACTCGAGCTTATGTTTAACAAGATGGCATGAAGTGCCCAAGTAATGGGGTACAGTATCCATATGGATATAAACTGCCCAAGCAAAGGCCTAGTCCAGCCTGTCTCTTTTTCCTCCTGTCTCCTGCCCCCTGTGTCTCACAGCTGTGCCCCTTTGCCCTTGTTCTGACTTTTTCCTGATCCTCCCATCAGGTGACAATTTGAATTTTAAAGCCATTTACACTCCAAAAGGTGCATAATCAGATTTTTATCCTGTACTTTTCTGATGTGACTTTTTTATTATGACATCAAGTACTGACCCATAATAAGGATGTAAATGCCCACTTTAATGTCTATTACCAGTATCTGCAGATGCATATAAAATTATAGTATCATCACATAACTACATATTAACCTCTTGAGCTCCATGACAGACAAACTCTCCAGGGAACACTGTATTCCAATTTTCAATTACCAGCAGTAGTTCAGTGACATGCAGTAGAAGTTGTACTCATCCAATATCCTAAACACTCAAGGTACTTGCAGGATGACAGAAAGCAGTCACATTCTGAATACACATCTGGTGCTTCCAGTTCCCAGCTATTTGTTACAAGCGTTTGGGTCCTTCCCAGGAACACATAGACAGTTACATTTAAGTATACATACAGGCTGAATGTAGCTTACCCAAAATAAATCTGTGGTTTTCAGCGAAGTTGTTTCTGAGTCACACGGTAGTGCACAATCATCACGTTACCCACAGCAACTAGCAGAGAGAAGATAAGGTGTACAGCAACATACTGTGTGTCATCTTTTATGCTTCTGTTGAGCAAACAAAGCACTTCACTCAGAAGATGCCCATTTAGCACAGGTGGAAAGGTGCAACTTGTGAGCAAGCAGTGATGTGGTCCACAATACTTTATCACAAGGATAAGGATGGCATAACTGCAGCTACCTGCCCAGTCTCAAGGTGGTATTTGTAGAAATTCAAACATTCTGATTTTCATCTTCCAGGTTAATGGCATCTGTTCACATCAGAAATTAGGTATTCCGCTGCAAATACAGCCTGCCAACCCAAAAGAATCCTACAAAAATTTGGAGAGGGGTGTTGTTTGGCTGGTTGTCTTCTTTTTGTTTTGGTTGGTTGTTTTTTGTTTTTTAGAAAATTTAGACCTGAGAATCAATGAGAAAAGCAGAACAAAACATAGGATAATAAAGATAAAAGTTAGTACAGATTTTTTTCTTCACACCTTTCCCCTTCTTTCTGATACAGCTCAGGCAGATGATTGATTCCGGTTCCAAAGAGGGTCTATGACCCTAGGGCATTCTTCCCAAAATATACACTAAGATTTCTGATATTTTAAAACTCTGCTGAATTGGGCATTAACAGGCAGCCTATCACTTGTCAAATAACAGCCGGGTTTTCTGCACTGTACGGTCATTACTTTGGAGTTTAGGGAAAAGAATCAGAGGACAACACTCGAAATGTCAGTGCAAGACATGAGTCAATAGTCATATTGTCCTGCGGTGTTCAGGTAAAAGTCTATAAAGTGTAGCTGCTCAAGAGCACGTTTTCACCTACCTATTGTTCTTTCTTAATTTGTAGTAGCCAAGCTATTTCACAGCAGATCCTCTGTGATACTGTGCATTTGGGTTGCTCTTCCATTTTCAATTCCTTTGAAATCCAGGAACTATAGATCTTTCCAGAGACAAGGCATAATTTGGGAAGCTAAACACCTTATAGGGAAACCCCAATACAAAGTAAATGCATACCAAGAATCCATATCTCAAAAATAAATAATACATATATATATACATACACACATCTGGTAACAGATACAAATACTCAGAAGTGAAGAAATGAATTGCCATCCTGATTTGACCCCCTGTGCATACACATTACAACAACATCAAATCACGCGATCACAAAATCTATTTTCTGTGAGGCTCTGGCTTCATACAGAGCACAGAACACACACCTCTAGAGAGGTGAGGGCCAGAGTTCTTGAGATGAAAGCAATTGATAACCAGCCTTGGAGAGCCGCCTGCCTGTTGCCATCTCTCTGGTATTTGACAAGTCAGAGAGAGACTTAAGCAATGAGGACAGTGCTCCTCACCTCATCAGTAATTATGGTTGGATTTGCAAAAGCTCCGAGCACTCACAGCTGCTATGGAATTTTGTAGGAAACGTGTTTTGGATCTACAAAAGTCTACAAAGTAAGCCACTTCAAATTGTCAGTGCCCAGGCATCTCATCTTGGGCTCCCCAAATTCACAGATAACTCTTAGGTTTCGCTTCAGTCATTCTGACTTAAATTCCCCATCTACCAAATAAGTGTGACAATAACATCCAAATTCTCAGCACACAAATAAATTCATTAACATTCTAAGCTGCCATAGCAGGAGGTACCCTAAAGACATCAAAAAGGAAATTACTTCTTCTCTCTTCAGAGTGAAGGCTGGATGCTGTGCAGTAAATAAAGCTTTAAGTCAGTCTAAATGAGGAAAACAAACAAACAAACAAAAAACAAACAAAAAAAAACCCCAAACCAAACCCAGGCAGCTGTACATTCAGAGAGCCTCAAGCCTCCTACACTGACTGAGGCAGGAACCTAGTGTGAAAGGGAAGTGGGGAGGATGGAATGGGACAGGACACACGACCCTCAAACCCAACAACAAATCATGCAGCTGCTTGACCACGTTGTACCATGCATGCAGAGGCCACTGATTACAGCAACACCGGCTGCTTGACTTGTAGCCTTGTTTGTCAAGGGAGCACAAATGTTCAAGTTTGTTTTCTTTTTTTATTGGGGCGGTGGGGCTAAAGAAGGCACTTGTTTGGATGTCTAAATAAATATGTAAGCAGAGGAAGCCTGTGGCTGACAGCCATGCAGCCCAGCATGTGGTCAGGAGGGGGTAAATGCCAGCTGCCCCAGAGCAGCCGTGTGGCGGCCCTGGCACTGCTGGAGTGCAGGGCAGTGGCCGCACGTCACAGTCCCTTCTCTCCTCTCCTGGGAATCAGACCCTGCACTCCTGATTCCTACTCCTTGCTGTCTCCACAGCACCTGAAAGGACCATCAGGGGATGGAAGGCTCAGGAAAGCTCCCCTTGCTGCTCCTGCTCCTTTAGGCTCCTTTCATGGTGACACTGGACAGCTGGCAGAGAAAACACGGCACTGTTTTCACTCACCGAACAACACTCGGCATCAAGAGCCTCTTCACCGCTGGCTTTCTCAAAACGCAAATGCCCGTTTCCCCATGATGGGGGATGCCGGTGAGTCCAAGCACTTGCAAATTATATAATGAGACAGGATGAAGAAAAGTCCTAAGGCAATGCTGGTGAACTTCTTGGGAAGCTGGTGTCAAAATTTCTAGAAAAGCTTCAGGGTTTGTTTTTTCTTTTTACTAGAAAAACTTGAGTGCTGGCATTAGTTCAGCAGAACCACCCATTTGCCATCACTGCCCGTGCAGGCAGACTGTGAGGAAGAAGCTACGACACTTCTCAAAGTTAAGATTTCTCCAACTAGGTGCAATTTTAGAAGTGTGAGCGTGTTCTGCAAAATCCATTTGTTTCATCTGTGTAATGGCAGCAACTCCTGACTAAGATCTGCTCTTGTTCTCATCTTTAGATACCTCCCTGTTGCTCTCCCACTACAAACAAATGAAAATAATGCAATTTAGCATTTCAAAACTCTATACTATGTTTAATTAAAAAACTATTATATCAAGTATCTGCTTTTACTGCAGTGGAAAACAAATGTTGTACCCCCAGATTTGAAATACCCTTTGTTTAGATGTGATAAATCCTCATTATGTAGCAAGTCTACTTGTATTCATTTGCAGTTTCAGTTTCAGTTGATTCTCTGAGCTGGAAAAGTGTGAAGCAAGCATGGTCTGAAAAACATCAAAATAGATAAAAGCCACCACAGTCAGCCCTTTTACTGAATTTACCACCAATTACTCAAACTGAACTGAGGAATTTCTGAGCCCTTGGGTGCAAAATTAAGGATGTGTGAACAAGAACCATTCAGCTGCCTTTTTTTAAATAGAAAGACCTCCAATTATCAAATGAAATGCTTCATTCCTCAGAGGAAAAAAAAAGGGGGAAGACTGAACCAGATCATAATGGTTTTTAGAGATCTGACATTCTTGACTGTTACCCACTGTTGATAATTTTTGCCAAATCTGGGCATTTCTGATAAGATTGTTAAGAGCTCTTTTCTCCTTGCTCTCAACAAAAATCAGCACATTTCACCAGGAGCACTTCCCAGTTCTCACGAGTGTAGCTTGCAGATGAGAGAGCACAATCATCACTTTTAAAAATTGGACACTCCCATCCCCCTCAGTATAGTGTTGAGAACTTGAAGAAGTTTCCAAAGGATCCCGATCTTTTGCCTTAAAAGCATTCAATCAACTTGGGATCTAATTTTTTACAATTTATTCCTTGGAATAGTTAATGTAGAGGGAGTCTTGGTTTGTTGTTTCCACAAGTGTGTGTAGCTATGAATACTAGGACACAAATACACGCAGAAGAAAATTCAAAGTCCACTGCTCATTTGATCTTCGAAGCCACTGCTATCACAGTAAAAAAGAATGATGCCAATCTATATTAAAAGGATGTTAGCATTGGCAAAATGAATAGATATCCATTAAACTATCAGCCAAAACTGACCTGTTCATTTGAATGAAACCCCTTTTGGGACTGGGCAGATCTGAAGCAGTGACTTGGAAGTGAAAGACTACTTGAGAAATCCTGGAATTGTTTCAAATTCCAAAGAGGGAGCATCTTCCTTGTTTAGAGGCAAAGTCACGACAAACTGGGAAACAAAACCAAGGAACGGGCATGATAAATTACCTCAAATCCCTCACTAAAGTTTGCAGTTCAAAGGAAGAAAAGCATAGTAACTCCCTATAGACCTTCGGGCTGCAGTTTATACTCAAGGAAACAGTCAAGGAAGCATGTAGATTATGGACATTTCAATACTGTAAATCCAGTTAGATGTCAGTGAAGCCTCTCTTCTCCCACTCACAACCCAGTTCGCTTTGTATCAGATAAAACATTTCTTTCGTATATTGATTTATTTCCAGCTTCTATAATCAGAACAAAGATTCTGCAAGAGCCTCGTTCAGAGAATACACATCATGTTTAGGAGAGAGGAATACAAGGAAGAATCTTCCTTATTTATATGTTACCCCCAAAATAGAGTCCTAGGAACTGAGAGTCCAGTCCCTATCAAACAGTTACATCTTACAACCACATAAAACATTTGGGACACACACGATGCGGCTCTTTAAAGATTTTGAGTAGACCCATTTGTGAACTATCTCTAGGAAAGCCCCCGGCACAGAAAGAAGCAGCTACAACACAGCTGACGGTGGCTTTGGCTCTCTGGTATTGCCAAACTTGAGAGAAAATTCAGTGGCTTCAGCAGTGCCCAGGGGCTCTGGTCAGGCCCGACCAGTCTCAGTTCACGGCATTCTTAGAAGAACTTCCAGCAATGAGGTCTCATTCACACACACCAGTCTGGACAACGGCAACAAATGCTATTGTGGGACACGAACACCATGTCCAGGAATTGGGAGCTGAAGCAACAGTTCAAATGTGGCACTATTCCAGCACTGGGATTTTTCATTCATTTTGAAAGAAAGATACAGCATAACGTATTTTAAAGCTGAAAAAAAATGAATAAGTCACTACTCCCTCATGTTCAAAAGCACACTACCAGAAAACTGCCTCCTCCAGCTGCACCATCTCCTCCCAGAGGAGTGGAGAAGAGCTCTTCCACTCAGAAAAACCTACTACCTGCTCCTTTGGTGTGACAGTGAAGGCTACAGGCCACCAGAAGAGCACTCCTATAAGGAGGCATCTTCCTTCTATGCCATGAGAGGAAAAAGCAGAAGCAACCGCTATTAGTGATTAAGAAAGATATTGCATACTTTTTTGGCGAGTATCCTATCAAGGTATCACAATAAGCCCACCAATGCTCTCCCGCGTCTGTTCCTGATTTCCGTGCAAGGTGCAGGCAATCCACACAGCCGAGCAAAAGAACTGAGACAGAGCAGCTGAAGCTGAGCATGTACACAGAGAACATCACCTGAGGCAACAGGACGCAGCTGCCAGTACAGGAAGAAAGGGGGAATTCTCCACCAAGGATGCTCTTTGTGTAGGGTCTGAAGACTGCACACTCGTATGTCATTACACTACTCACAAATAAACTGGCAAGCAGAAATGATGCTTTGTTTCATTTGGCACAGATAATTTTTTGCTCACCTCATCTTCCCATGCAAATTTCACTACAATCTTTTGGTAATACCACAAAACTGCCATCATCATGATTTTTCCCTGTGTTTCCCAAAACACTTCTCATTTTTCAACAGACCTCTACACTGCAGAAAATAACCATCTTTTGTCTTCTCTGAGGTTCTAAACTAGAAACAACTATCATTTCATGTGGACTTTCACTATAAAATTGACCATTCATTGTCTTTTAGATGCCTCTATATGGATTTCAATGGCTTATATTTGGCCACAACATTCCTTCCATAAAGCTGCTGTCTTCAAACGAAGCCTGAAGATACACAGAAGCTACTGCTTCCCACGGTACTTTGTTCCAGTAGTTAAACCATCCTCACTGTTAAAAGCTCACTCCCTACTTCTAACTTGAATTCATTTGGCTTTAGCTTCAAGTTCATTTTTATGCTCATCTGCTCAAGACAAGAGACGCTTTATTACCTAGTATTTCCACTTCCAAAAAGGACCTTCTACTACACAGGCAAGACATCTCTTATCCTCATCATCTTCTGATAAAATTAAACAGACTGAGCTCTTAAGTATTCCAAATTAGAAAAACTGTCAGTCCAAAATTGCACTGTAATACAGGTATGGAAATGCAACGCATTTTGGAAAAAAAAAAAAAAGAAAAAGAGAAAATAAGATTACTCTTACTTTCCAGGATCTTGTGCATTGAAAAGCAGTGATAAGAACTTGAGATTCAGAGTCAACTGCCTGAATATCACTTTTATGGTCATGTTACAGCAGTGTTTGGGCAGCAAGGGCTAGCATGACGTTTGGATATATGAGTATATGAAGCCTGAATAGCAACAGGGGAGCAAGTGTTCCTGACTCTGTAAAGAATACTCTAAGGGGAGACACTGGAACTGAATGCAGATGAATGTGGAATACTGTGGATTTTCATGCAGGAGCATAAGCAAAGTTTAAATGACAAGTTTTACAGTGGGAAGTTTATGAAAAATTACTTATATGGGTTAGTGGATTACATAGGACTTGTTGACTGGGTATAGGTAGTTATACGTGACAAAGAAGCCTAATTGTAAAGGAAAAATAGGATTTTTCAACCTTCCTGAGGGAAAAAAAAAAAATCACAGCAAGAAACAATATCAAGATGTTGACAGTAGGAAAAAACGATTCCAAAAGAAGATGCAATTTCTTTATAAAGAGGGTAATCAATAAGGAAACTGATTACCAAGAAAGATGAGCTAACCCTTACTTGATGTTTTTCAAGTCAGATTACATGTCCTTCTAAAGCATAATTAAATGCAGTTCCAGGATAAATACTATATCCAAAAGGTTCGCAAAAGTTTTCTCCAGTCTTGAAGAACAAGTTTGTTAACATTTTTGAGACAGGACACTGGGCTAAGACAACGTAAAAGGAAAGTATCACTCTATTAACCACGTCATCCTTACAATACCGCCTAGACATCCAAACCCAGCCACTGTGAGAGACAGAATCCCGAGTCAGACAGACCTTTGGTCTGACCCAGTGCAGCCATTCTCATGCTGTTCATCCAGTTTCCTTCAGAGGTTACAAGGAAAGGAAGGCAGTTTTGCAAAACCCCGATTACCCTTCATAACACTGGCAGCTCTGCTTTAAGACAATGAATATTCCGGGTCATACACACAGGGAGATCAGCAATACTACTTCAGATTACACTCTGCAGGTGTATTTTGCATCTTTCTCTGATATAACAGGCTGTGCCAGTGCATTTTCCACTTTTACCAACTCTTTGAGTTGGTACAAGAATTCTCTTTTGCCAGATGCCAGTTAACACATGTTTATCAACTCTCTGGAGCGACGCTAACAGCCAGGTTTGCAGCTGGGAGGCATTTTACCCACATTAACATGGAGAAGGGTGTTGAAGTTTCCCTCTGTCTCCACAACATAAATCTGTATGTCACCCCATTAAGGGCCAGCCATGCACTGGTCACCGTTCAGTGTCCCTGCACTTGTCTATGGCACAGTTTACTTTCTTAAGATGCTTTGGTATAATTAAGACATTATGTTCTCTATGCTGAGTCCAATCCTTGTACTGGGTAAAAGCATGTTGTCTCAAGCACAAAACACAAACAGCATCACAATGAGACCAGAAGTTTATCCTCTTTGATAGACTCCTAACAGACTATTAAAATAAGTTTTCTCAGCGAATGACTGGTAACATCCTACGCCTTCACTTCACTGAAATGTTCTCTGGTTACAAAACTGTTCCTCAACACAACAAAGTAAAGTTCTTATTCACTTTATATAATTCCTTTTCAATATCCAGGCATGCACACTGTTTTCTGTAGCATCTTCTCCCTTCAGTGGAGAAAGGGTTACAATAAGAGAGGCACTCAATCACCCTTCTTGTTGCCCTTCCTCCAATTTCCCTTCTCGCACTCTGCCCACTGAGCAGGTCTCTGAAACAGCCACAAAGTCACAGCATGGGTTTCTACAATTCCAAGGACAGCACTAACCCTGTCAATGTCATTATTCAGGACTGCTGGCAGGACACACCTCTGCATGACACAATCACGAAGCTAATCTATCATCCAGTAGCACTAGCCCCAGCCTCTTAGGAATTTCTCTCCAGCTACTGTTTCGTTGCCTTCTTCACTCTTTACCTTACCGTAAAACCACAAATCCATGAGGCCAGAAACTACATTCTTTTAATTTGCACTTCTCCAGTACTTACCAAACTAGGCATTAAGCCTTACTGGAACTACTGGACGTGTGTAAAGAACAACTACTAAATGTGCTCCTTCGAGCTCTCAATCTCTCTTTCACTGAATGCCCATCTTCTCCCTGCACACAAATAAAAGCCCTGTTTTCAAAAGTATGTCATTATAAGACTGATCTCTGTCATCTACGAAGAATTGTGGCAAGTGCATGAGGTCCCCAGTGAGAGGAAGGTGTATGTATCATGTCACCTTTCTAAAAATGCAGGAAGGAGGATCTGGTGAATGACAGGCTAGTCAGCCATACCTAAGTCCCTTGTAGGTCTATGGAGGAAGTTCTGGAAGCCATTTCCAGGCACCCAAAGAACAAGAAGTTGACTTGGAACAGGCAGCCGGATTAAATGAAGAAAGATCAAGCCTATGAACCTGACTGCCCTCTGTGAAGAAGGATGTGCGGATGTGTGGAAGGCTCTGTGGATGTGTGGAAGGCAGTGGATGCTGTTTACACTGACTTCAGCAAGCCTCACGATGCTCTCACAGCATCCTTCTAGCCAAATGAGGGAGCTTTGGACTGGATGCCATCCAGTAAGAAACGCCAGTGAGAAACTGGCTGAACTGTCAGGTTCAAAGAATAATGATCAATGGTTTGAAATCTGCACGATGGCCAGTTACAAAAAGCATGCCTCCAAAGACAATACAGGGATCGATACTGTTAAGTGATCATTAGTGATCTAGTAGAAGGAGACAGAACATACACTCATCAAGGTCAGCAATAATGGCATGTTGGGGAGGGGAGCCACCGATACGCTGGAGGGTGGGAGTACCATCTGGAAGGACCCTGGCAGATTGCAGGAATGAAAAGGCAGAAACCTCATGAAGTTCATGAATAGAACAGGATAGAATACAATAGTTCAGTTGGAAGGGACCTACAACAATCATCTAGTCCAGCTGCAAGGGCTCTCCAAAAGTTCAAGTATTTTATTAAGAGCATTGTCCAAATGCATCAAACACTGACAGGCTTGGGGCAACAACCACCTCTCTAAGAAGCCTGTTCAGTGTTTCACCACCCTCTCTATATAGAAGTGTTTCCTAATGTCAAGTCTGAACTTCCCCTGACACAGCTTTGAACTATTCCCACATGTCTTGTCACTGGATAGCAGGGAGAAGAGCTCAGCACCTCCACCTCCCCTCAGCCTCCTTTTCTCAAAACCAGACAACCCCAAAGTCCACAGCTGCTTCTCATAGGACACGACTTCCAGCCACAACAGCAGCTTTGTTGCCCTCCTCTGAATGCATTCAAAGACCTCCACATCCTTCTCAAACTGTGAGACCCAGAACGGCACACAGTACTCAAGGTGAGGCCACACCAACACTAAATACAGCAGGATAATCACCTCTTCTGACCAGCTGGTTCTGCTATGGTTGGTGCACCCCAGGGTGCAGTTTGCCTTCTTGGCTGCCAGGGCTCACACTGCTAACTCCTATGGAGCTGCTGCCAACCAGCACCCCCAGGTTCTTTTATGCAGGGCTGCTCTCCAGCCACTCTTCTCCCAATTTATACTTGTGTCCAGCATTACTCCATCCCAGGTGCAGAATCAGGCATTTGTTCTTTCATCCCACTGATTATTTCCTAATGCTCCGATCTATCTAGATTCCTGTGCAAAGACTCCTGTCCCTTGAGGGTGAACAGCACCTCTCAGTTTAGCATCAGCAGCGAACTTGCTAATGGTGCAGTCAACTCCTGCATCCAAATCATTAATAAAAACACTGAACAGAACTATCCCTAGTATCAAGCCCTGAGAACACTGCTGGTGACTGGTTTCCAGCCAGATGCAGCCTCATTCACCACAACCCTTTGAGCCCTGCTGTTCAGCCAGTTCTTCATGCAGCGCACGGCATACCGGTTCATCTCACAGTTGGACAGCTTGTCCAGAAGGATGTGAGGGTCAGTATCAAAAACCTTACTAAAATCCACAAAAACTACATCTACCACTTTCCCTTCATCCCCTAGGGGGATGACCTTATCACAGAAGAATATCAAATTACTTAAACAGGACCTTCCCTTTGTGAGCCCATGTTGACTGTGCCTGATGAGTGCATTGTCTTTCAAACGCCTTTAACAGCACCCCGTATGACCTCCTGTGTAATTTTTCCAGGTAGTGAGGTTAGACTAATAGGTCTGTAGTTTCTTGGGTCTTCTCTCACACCCTTCTTGTTAACTGGAATAATATTGGCTAGCTTTAAGTTAGCAGGGACTTCCCTGGACTCCTAAGACCTTTGGCAGATGACTGAGAGGGATCCTGCTGTAATATCCACCAGCTTTTTCAGTACTTTGGGATGAATCCCATCAGGCCCCATGGACTTGTGAACATTCAGCTTACAACTTCAGTGTCCACAAATGGAAAGTCACCGCTCCAACAGTCATGGTTGTCCACCTCAGAGGACCACGCAGGGGTCTATTAGTATAATTAGAGACCGGGGCAAAAAAATAAAACTTGAATGCCTCCACTTTTTCTTCATCCTGATTTGTCTGGTGACCATCTTCAACAAGTATTGGTCCAATGTTTTCCTCAGACCTTCTCCTGCTATTAATGTACTTTAAAAGCCTTTCTTGTTGTCTGACACAATACTGGCAAGTTTCAACTCGTAAGCTTTAGCCTTCTGTGTTTTCTCCCTACACATGTGAACCACAGCTCTGTAATCTTCCTGCAAAGCCTGACCTTGCTTCCAGAGCCCATACAATTTCTATTTCCTCCTGCGTTCCAAGAGGACTTCCCTGTTCAGACAAAACGGTCTGCTGCACTGACTGTTTGACTTTCCAACACAAAATGATTGCCTGCTCTTGTGCTTTTAAAAGGTGGTTCTTAAAAGGTGACCAGCACACATGGACCCCTAAGGCCTCAAAAGCAGATTCCCAGAGGACACCACTAACTAGCTCACTGACTAGCTTAAAGCTAGCTCTCTTGAAATCCAGGGTAGCAAATCTGCTGCCCATTTTTCTCATTACATCAAAAATTTTTAACTGAACAATTTTGTGATTACTGTGATCAAGACAGCCACCTACCAAGCCCGTCTCTATTCACAAAAAACAACTCTAGGAGGGCATCTTGCCTACTTGGCTCACTGAGTACTTGTGACAAGCAATTATCTTCAACATACTTCAGGAATTTCCCAGACCTGCTGGTGACAGCAATACGGTACTCCCAGTTGATATCTGGCAAGTTGAAGTCTCCCATAAGGATCAGGAGAGAAGACAAACCTAGAAAAAGACCAGGGAGTCCTGGTAGACAAAAACTGGAATAGGAGGGAGCTGTGTATCTTTGAAGCAATAATTATATAATGGACTGCTTTAGTAGAAGCACTGCTACCAGATCAAGGCACATTATTACTACCCTGTTTCCCTGAAAATAAGACAGTCTTATATTAATTTTTGCTCCAAAAGATGCTTACTTTTTTACATGTATAGCTGCCTGGACACTATTTAAATTGACTTTTTAAATGAACTGTAACTAGGGCTTATTTTTGGAGTAGGGCTCATATTTCAAGCATCCTCAAAAATCCTGAAAAATCATGCTAGGGCTTATTTTCAGGGAAACAGGGTATTATTCCTTTCTACTCAAGCAATCAACATCTGAAGCACTGTGTCCTTCAGTGAGGGTATCGTGTGAGTACAGCACGAGTTCTAAGGAATCTGCCTTAGAGGAAAAGAGACAAAACAACATACCTAGTTCATTCATCTAAGAATGCTGCCAATATTCAAATCTGCATCAAGATACTGAAGTCTGAAGATGAATTTTGCTAAACAACCTGGAGTAACAAGATATACGATTCATTTGGCTTGTCTGCCACTCAGGAGAATCAAATTTGGTTGAGAGCCTGACTGACCTGCAAATGGTTTCTAATGTAGAAACAGAAAAGACAGGGCAGCTGCAAGAACTTCAGTCTCCTGGCACTTCCAGAAAGTTGCCACGGCAAGAAGTGTGGCTCACCAAGACAAGGCCTGCCACAGTTACTCTTCAGTACTGCCACAGGTACATCCAGCCTTTAAAGGCAGGGAAAACCTCCTAGGAGCTTACAACCTAAGTAACAGCTTAACCAGATGAACAGTGCTACTGACCTCAATAGGAAAATCTGATAAATTATATTTCCCTTCCCCCAGAGAAAAATCATGTGAGGTCTGGCAACACCCCCTCTGCCACAATGAGTGAGATGAAGGCTGTTGATTCCCTAACACCTCAAACACCTCTCTTATAAAAGTTTTAAAACTGTCCTGACATCACAGAAGAAACAGAACTACCCTGAACAATACTCAGAATGTAGTAAGATGTATCAGAATTGGTTTTAAAAAGGGGAACACAAAAGCCAAAATTTAAATTTTTAGCTGAACATTCAGTAATCTCAATAAGTCTGTTGAACAGACTCAAACCAACAGAGGTTGTGGAGGACCTCTGTGGGACTGAAAATATTAAATTGCACAAATGCTCTTTTAAGGAACCACTCCCTGTTACTGAACCAGCCTGCAAGTTAGGTTACAAGGCTTCCAATCCTACAATTTATCTGCAGATTGTCAGGAGAACGTGACCACCTTTTCCCTTCACTGTGTTCACGAGCACGAGACAGCCAAGCTACTGCTCTTCAGGTTTACCTGCTCTCTGTGTGTTCCAGATTACAGGCTCTCCAGTGCCGAGCTTCCTCTGCTCTTAAGCATCACTGCTCATAATAACTTCAAAATAAGACAATCCAATGACTACTTTAAAAACAGGAACTCCCTCCACAAAACCCTCACAGCTTATCCCATAAACCAAACTGACCTCTGGAGTCCATCAGCAAGGTAAAAAGGCTTTCCCTGTTCTAAATAGTCCTAAAATGTACCACCGAAAAAAAAAGAAAAAAAAAAAAAAAAGGGTTTGAAAGGGATTTACATGGACAGATATGACAGTTTGCTTGGGCTGCAAAATATAAATCCAATTGGGATCTCTCCACAAGAATAAGTAGGTATTAAGGGATCAGACATGGGCAATGTGTCTGTGACATAACTGTATTTGTCAATAGTGATTTAGTGACTCATTCAATTTTTGTTTTCTGTATGTTATGACCATTTAACATTTTAATACACAGTTAAATATAAATCACTGTTTTATATCCTCACAGTCAAATCTGTCCCTCAGCTATTCGATTTATAACAGAGTACAGAACACTGCAAAACCACTAAAAACATGTAAATTTTGCTATCTATTTAAAAGTGCTAACTGCACTAATTGCAACATTCAAAATGAATTTCACAAGCTTAAACTGTCCTGTCTGAAAAGCTCCATCCAGTGAGGAAAGTGAAAAAAGTGAAAATGCATACAAGTATATCCTATTTTTAAAGGACTTAAGCAGCCATGAGTTCACCTGTTCCTTGACACATGCTACACAGGTATATATTCTAAAAACATACCCCAAAATAAGCTCTAGACAGAGTAATTCAAGAAAAGTAACTGGAGTGTGATCAAGAATTCAAGAAAAGAGGGGAAAGAAACCACTATGCATATATTCTGCAACATAGACATAACAGGGGACCAAGTGGAAGTGCTATGAAGAGCAGAGAATCTCTTTTCTGTATGTTGCAGAGTAAAGTACAATCATCTGTAGGCGGAGACACCTCCAGCAGATATAGCAGACAATACTTCTTCAAGGGAGGGAACCCATGAGACAGAAGTGATCTGATCAATACCCAGAATGCCCTGAACTCAGGTGATATTTTAAATGGCTTTTTTTGTTCAATGGCATGTTAACTTCAACAGCAAGCATCCTTTAGAAATGCTGTCATTTTTTAATTTATACACCAAGAAATTGAAGTTTTGTATATCCTCTGCCATACTGCAAGGAAATTCACAGATCCAGGTTCCTTTCAGGACACCAGCTTGTGCATTTATGTCCAAGTGGCTTTCCCAAATCCTTATCCAGTAGGACATTTAGGAAAGAACATGCAATATGCAAGCAAGAGCAAATACATTCAGAATAAGGGAGAAGGAAAAAGTCTAGTGGGCCATGCTACCAGTGAGCCAATGGCAACTGCTGAATGGACAAGCACTGTATTTGCTTCGCTGGAAGCAACATGATTTGAGTCCATTAGCACATGGCTTGAAAGCATTCTGCTAATACAGAATTCAGGTTCCATGTTTGAACTTGTTTGCATTCCCCTCTCATTCCCCAGCCAAGAAATCCTTCTGGCCTGCAAGAAAGCAGGGGGAGAGTTTTGCCTCCCTGAGCGGCAGGAGGACTTTCACCCCAAAAACACCAAATGCACAAACAAGCAACATGTCCAAGAGGTGAATAAAGATCTGAAAACCCAAAAGAATCTGTACATGACCCAGCACATACAAGCTGGCATCAGGGAAGGAGATGAATGCATAATAAATACAGCAATAACAAGAACATTTTAAAAAAAACACTGCGGTCCCAACACTGATTACCTTTTTTAAAACACAGATTCACAAACATGATTTAAGTATGCGGGGCGCGCAGATCAGTCTGGATGATGGCACGTATCATGCACCAATACTGAAGATATTGCTACTGCCAAACAAGATGTTTGGAGAAGACACACACCAGAGTCAAACACTTCCAAAATCCAGCAAGCTTTTAGAGTTGCAATGTGTCCTTTCAACCATATCCAGGGCTCTTCTCTGGTGGCATTTTAAAAAAGTTACTGGAGGCAGCAACAGTGGCTTTCTCGGCTGCTGGTGGCTTCCCTGTCCACTCACAGTTCTGGGATCTCAGGGATGGTGTTGCTGGTAGCTCTGACTCTGCTGCATCCATGTGGACAGATAAAGTTGCTGGAATATAAAATTGCAGGAAAGGGGCAACAGAGGAAGAGAGAAGGACAATAAAAAGAAAAGGTTAGAACAAGGGACTTCACGGCAAATGCCTCAACATAGAATTTCTTATATGAAGGTGTTATATACTAAGTTCCTAAAAGTTCCCCCATGAAATTCATTTGAAATATAGGTTCTTGACAGCACTAACAGCTTTGCCCATTGAGTCTCACATTTGGAACTCCCAAGTTCCCAGCCCACTAACTAGATCCCTTACTCAAAGTTCCCGTTGCAAATCGAGAACTTTAGCTGTCCCATACTTAAACAGCATCAGTTCATAATCACTGAACTGAAGATAACTTGATCTCTCCACAAAGACTCAATTAACCCTGTATCTAAGAATTTTGAAGTCCCCAAAGGCTCGGCAAATTTCAGGTTGCAAACATCAGGTAAAGAGGAAAACATCCCACTCGTCCTTATCCAGTAAGGGCAGTACCATGCACCTCCACATACATCCAATACAGCAAATCAGCATATTATAATAAGAAGCTACTTGCTAAGTTAGGTTGGAATACATTCTCATTTTCTCAAAATAACTACGGCTCCAAAATTGGACAGGCTATAATTAGCAAGAGAGATGTGCAGATCCATAGCTCAACCCAAAAGTCACCCAAAATTCCAGAAGGATTGGCAGAAACCTGGAGATAAGAGAGTTTTCTCCCTTTCTCAGTATCTCAAATTGCTTAATCTTCACGAGCAGAAGAGGGCTGGATAAAAAAGAGTAATTAACACACGAGTCTTTAGGGCAACCATAATTTTTTGAACAAGTAACTGCTCCAGTACAAAAAAAAAAATCTCTCTTTCATTGTATTCTCACAACAGACAATAGTTGTTTGGTGTTTTTATTATAAGTTGCTTCTGCTGCTCTGTAGTGGATGAAGGATAAAGAAGCCATAACAAGCCTCAACTAGAGGACTGATTGCTTTGAAGTTTAAATAAAGAGCTGGTTCAGTGCTTGAGGTTCCACACTCAGTAGATGTGGGAACCCCAAAAATCCTGCTTCTGTACATCCAAAACAGTGAGTCATTCCCATACCACCACAACAACAGAGCTGATAACATTACATAGTATATTTTACATCTAGCCCATCCACTTCCTCCACCTGAAGGTCATATGAAAGAGGCAAAAACTCTACATCGAAGTCCTTAAACTAGGAATCACCACCGACACCACACTATGGGCCCTTCGCTAGCAGCCCCCCCACTCAGGCTCTCCATCTTTGCTCATAAAAAGAAAAAAAGCAAAGGACTAAAACAGGCTGCTTGCTCCTGGGTACCATCACACCATGACAAAGAGGGAATGCATTAACAAGAAATAGGACAGGGAAAATTCACCAAATTGCTACTACTCATCAGACTGTTCCCTGACTAGCAGTTTCAGAGACTGCTAACTGGCACCTTCTAGAAATTATTATTTTTCACAAGCTAAATGTGAATACATGCCAAGGCAGCCAAAAGTCTATTTATGCAGATTTTTACCCCAGACTCACCATAATACCTGAATAGGATGCCAGTTACCACATGCACTGCTACATATATAGGGGACCGGACCACATAAACATTAAAAACATAACTGTAAAGCTGGACAATTGTTCACCATTAATTTCACAACCACCTATACTTGTGGCCTATTCTGACAAACAGAAGGCAGGCACCACAGTCTTCATTAGATCCCTTTCAAACCAGAGAATAACTACTAGAAGAATCACATTTTATACCATATTTCTCAGACAGGTTCTACTGTGCCACCAAGGACATTATTCCACATCTATTGCACTGCAGCGGAAAGTAACTGAACACAAGGACACCACCCATGCCTTTTAAAGGCCCTAAGTCTTAGAGCACTGAAAGTTCAAAGGACCTTTATCACTACAGACTTTCTTCCTCCCTGGGCATTGGCTGTTGGTCATGGAGTTGGATGAACTTCTGGTCTAATCCAATCGGCCTCACTTTCCCCAGATTTTACTGCCAAACTACACCAGCCAGACTTTTGTTCTTACCTGGTAAAAGCCTCCTGCTTTAGGGCTCACACACTGCTCAATTTTGTAGTGTGGAAAGCACTAACTTTCATTTTCAAGCTCTCTGAACATTTGGATAAGTTTGCCCAACTTAATTTTGACAACAGTCACTTCCTGAAGTGCAAATGAATTCTGAATTTTCTAACCACTTTTCGTTGCTCTCAACAGCCAAGCTTTTTTTTCAAAATGCTATTCTTTAAATAGATAGTTCAGTTATGGTATTTAGGCCAGTTGGCTTCAAAGGGCAGGGCTAATGCCATAACAATACAATAGAGACCTAGACACTTCCGCTGCAGTAATGCCTGGTTTTGGATGTTCATACAAGGGTCTCTGACAAAAGATGTTTTACCAGAATCCATAAACATTCATGAGAGTACGTGAGAAGACATGGAATAAACTTATTGCTTATTTGGGAGCCAAGCAAAATATCTCTAGCTTCATTCTCTCATTTCTACAGCTAGAAAGAAGACAGCATCCACAGCTTATAAGCCGTTTATTAGCATTTTCTGATTTCAGGCAAATTCAAGTCAAAACTTTCTGTGCATGGTGAGGGGGGTGAGGCGACAGAGGAAGATTTGTAGCTGCATGTTTAAGAAAGAAGCTAAATTCATCACAATGACAGGGGAGAGTGTTGGCAGAGATTTGAGCTATTTATTCTTTTAGGAAAATCCTATAAAGAATGACATGAGGAAGCCTCTATCTGCAGTCTTGTTCATCACACTGGTGAGGAGTCCGATAACAGATGTATGCAGTAGCGTGATTTAGTGCCGGGAGCTGGCCCCTGATGTGTATTAATACAGCGGCAAAGCGGAACGAGCCCCTCTTCATCACTCATCTCTATAAAAGAGGTGGAATCCGAGATGGCCCGATGTTCGGCAGAGCAAGCCCATTTGTTCTGCTGACTGATGGAACCAGCTCAGGCTGTGTCCTTCACCTCCATGGGGCACTCAGGTTGCAAAAAAGGAGATCACTGAAGCAGGACCTGGTCAACAAGTGAGACGAGAGCAGTTGGACTCAGCTAAGGAGCTATTTAAAGGTGAAGAAATCCAGCACTCTGTGTGCCTGCAAGTGACAGGCTTGGGCCTGTGTTCTGATTCACCTGTGTTGCATCTTTTGCAGCAGAAGTAAAATACCACAAACAGAGAATGCCTCTATAGTGAGAGAATGAGGCTGCCATGATTCCTCAGGTACAGGGGAACCCCAGTATAAGACATTTATGTAGGGGTGAGTAGATGCATGGCAAGGGAAAAAAAATCTATATCTATCTCATCAATTTCTAACAAGCATAAGAATCTTCAGTTAATTCTACATTATTGCAGAGTAAACCTATGTATTTCTATAGACATTAGTAATTCCACAGTCAGATCACCTTGGACAGAAGTAAAATTAGGTTTCAGAAGTTTCTAAGTTACATGCTCATGTTGTGCTCCAGCTGCAACTGGGAGACTGCTATAGAAAGTCAGCTTCAGTTACCCAATCGGAAAATGTTCCTCCCGCAGCTCAGTATTGTAGCAAACCCCGCCCACAGTTGTTAACTTTGTTGGGGATATTTCTAAACAGTGTCTAAGGAAAAGATCTTTACCATTTCTGACCATTAAATACCTTGCAGCACTTTTCTCTTGATGACCAGCACAAGTATCCTGTCTGGATGCTAGTAACTATAATCTCTCTCCTTATTTTGTAACACATACTCTAATTTCCTTTCTCTTATCTCTCTCTCTCAAAAAAAAAAACAAAAACAAAAAAAACCAAAACCACACAAAACAACCCACCAAAACACAAACCCTAAAAAAAAACCCCAAACAAACCAAAAAACCCCACCTTTCAAACTTCTGTGCTATTTTCCAATACTGAGTTACACTTCAGATGAAGATTCAACTCTTCAAGAAGTGTTTACTATACAATTTGCCCAGTCAAGTACAAATTACATCATATTTTGAAAGCTGTAGGCATAAAAACAGAAACTCTCCCTATAGAAAATGACCAGCAATGCTGTACAGAATACCCTCTGAAGTGAGACACTAGCATTCATACCAAGAAAACCTAGTATCCCAGAACTAAAATTCTGTGGCTACAGACAGATAATTTCACTAACTCTTTCATTACAGAAGCTTGAATTATTATATTCTTAATTAATATTATTTTCTCTTATTTTTTGTAATACAGGACCTTTCAGACAGTCTGCAATCCAGACCTGTGGACTGGAGAGCTAGCACAACTTTATTGCCTGCTCCATTATTCTACTGTCTATCCACCAGCCCAAGGAAGAAATCTGCACTTCATTCCCCCTATTCATCATCAGTTTTCATCACCACTGTTTTCACATCACCATTTTTTGCATCAGATTACCTACCACCTTGTTACTGGATTACAACAATAGTTTTTTAATAAGCTAGTTGGAAGAACATGGGTTGCTTGCTAGTAGGCAAAATATTTGAAGAGGGGGTATGGTGAGAGGCCAAAAAGAAGCCTCCTAAACCCTTCTGTGTTCTGCACATCAAAACTTTTTTCAGGTTATGATGGGTAATCAATCACCTTCTAGAAATACACCACATGAAAATAAACCAGCACTTTAATCAGTACACCCCCAGTGTGAGAAAAAAATTACTATTTTCATCCACAAGAATAAGACAATTCACAGGTCTCACCCAGGGATGACACAAAAATTGCCAGATTTCCGCTCTTGTGAAAGTGTCTAGAAACATCCTGAAAAAGGGCACCAGAGCCACCAGCTAATGTCAGCCAACACTGAAGGAACACAGCGTGTATACTGATAATCTCTTTATTACTATGTACTGCATAATTTAGGAGTGATGGAAAGAACACCTTATGAAGAAGCAGATTATTACCCCCTGTACAGTGAAGCACTGTAAATTATATTAACTTACCACAGCTGCATCATCAAAGATTTGTTTAGTAGGCAGCTTTTGATGCTATGCAAAAACACACGATATTATCTCTCTCACACACGTTTCATTAGTTTCTAATGTAGATAATGCTGGTTTTGACTACCGTGACTCTGGCACTTTAATCAAGAGGGATACAACTAGAAACACAAGCACACAGACAAATTCAGGTTACCTGATGTTGGGCTGGACATGGAAGCTGCAGCTGGCTTTCGTTTCCTCTTGATGTCCCTTGAACATGGTGGTCCCAGGTGTACATTTGCTTGCCTATACAGAAATTAAATCAAATTAAACTCTGTTCCAAGCATTACCTTTCTGTAAGACTATGACAAATCACCCTCCAACTCCCACCTTCCCATCAGCTTCTTAACCAGTAGGCAGCACAAATAAAAACCTTCTCAGGGAAGTCTGGTTCACATTCTTTGTTAATATACTGTTACAGTCTCAGTTTTTTAAGAGCTCATGCACATAAACTGCTCAGAAGAATAATTATTTCTTAGCCTTTAAAGCAGGGGTGTCAAACTCGTTTTCACCGGGGGCCACATCAGCCTCGCGGTTGCCTTCAAAAGGCCAAATATAATTTTATACTAAAATGCATATTTTATACTAAAATTACATTTGGCCCTTTGAAGGCAACCGCGAGGCTGATGTGGCCCCCGGTGAAAACGAGTTTGACACCCCTGCTTTAAAGGAACTGGTTTTGTATTAAGTTTACAGCGACTCTTTGTATAAGATGTGATCAAGCAGTGATACAACACACGTCCTACCATTACTTCTGTACAAGCATAACAAATGTCTGCAAGATCGCTCTTTAAAGAAATTGTGTGATATTTGCTCCCTTATTCAGAAATTATATTGCAACATACTTAGTACTGTAGAGTCATCTTAGAACGTACCTACATTTCAAATGTCCGTGCATATTGTTTCCACTACAGTAGTAAGTTCACAAAATTAGGAATGGCAAACATCATGATTTCCTTATCAAAGTGCTGCAAAAACAGCTGAATCTGATTTATGGTTATACAGCCTTGCTGCACCTGTAAACTGGCTGAAAGGTATAATCTGTCCCAATCATATCAATGATCAAGTCTGATGCCTACTGATGACCGCTTCAGTTTAACCACTTGCCAGTTAAAAAGAAACTTGCATTATTTGGATTGGTTTGAACTGAGCAGTCCTCCAAGTTCTAGACATAGGAAGAAGAGAAGTTTCATTCAGCAAAGTCAGTCTTGGCAGCAGACCAGAAAACTTTCTCAAATACAGTCCATACAAATGCATAATTTAGTCATGATGTTGGGTTCAAACCCCTGCG
The DNA here is from genome assembly GCA_013399365.1 of Pampusana beccarii. Lineage (NCBI taxonomy): Eukaryota > Metazoa > Chordata > Aves > Columbiformes > Columbidae > Pampusana > Pampusana beccarii. Next base: position 698,016 of record VWYH01000674.1, on the reverse strand, counting down.
TTGTCCGAGGTAACTGAGTTTCATTAGCAAGTTCCTTGGTCACCTTCTGCATCAGATCTGAAGTGCAAAATTCAGAATGACAGTGCAAATAAAATCCATGAAAGACTGTGAGGTGCTCATATGGTGTACAGACTGGAACCATATAAATTTTGACGAATAAATGATTAAAAGCTTCTGTGTCTTTAAAGCTTATTATTTTGATTTTTTTTTAAATCCTGAAAGTTAACCAGCATATTTATCAAGTACTGAAATATTTTACAGATAACAAGGAAAAGTTCATGGCTTCATATTTCCAGGCCAAAATCTACTTTTAAAAAAGCAGTATATTTATAATAGATACCATTTTAGACACTGAATTTATGCAAACCCAAGATGTGCTGTTGTAGTTACACAGAACGGTGTAGGGAGCACAAAAAAATTCCTATGCCAGCCAAAGTATAAATTGTTTGAATGCTGCTGGGTCTACCTACTTACCTGTAAGAAACACAACCACAAAACAAGAAATAGCTACTGTTCCATCTTCTTAACTAAAATTCAGAAGTTCTACAATAGATTTACAAGATCTGCCATTTAAATCTGACATTAAGGAATAGTTTCAAAAATTTTTAAGTTACGCTAAGTTTCATTGACAGCAATTTTTTTCAAATCTGGGAATGCATATTAATATAACCAGACACAGAAGTCTCCTGAAAACACAAAGTGAAGGCTTTCAAAAACACCAGCACACCTATAGACTGCATATGCAGATCTTGTGTTCCTACACATAAGTGACTAACCTCTAAGTGACTTCGCATATGCTAAAAACTGCTTTTGTACATGACTATGGTAGTGGTTATATAGTATTTTAGCACAGTTTTACCACATATTCTGAAACATCTGGGCACACGTAGCCCAAGGAAAAGACAGTCTCAATAAAGTGGAACTTCAGTTTTTTATTTTGCATCAGTGACATAGTATTAGATTACTAACTAAATGACTACATAATTACATATAATAATCCAACTCATTTTATCACATAATAATAATAATAATAACATTCCCTTTTTAATTTTATGACCTTACACCAACATTAGTCACCTGATCCTTGGTGGAGAATCACTATGGACTAGGAAAGAAGTACACATGACCATTTCCAAGAGATTTTATGCTATTTTTCCCAGTTCACAAATGTTAGATTTCAATGGAGAGTTCCTGGCTCTCAGCTCCATGCTCAAACCGTATCTAACCTAACCACACAATTACCCAGTGGCTTAAAAAAAAAAAGAAGAAAACAGAATATGAGAATCGTAAAATCCCTTCTTGTAGTGAAAGTAAAGGCAAATCATACTCCAGCTGGAGACTAATAACAAGGATGCTGCATTTAGCAGCCCTGCCTCTAACACACAAAGGCTCAGAGGTCATAAATTGTCTCTCTAACATGTATTTCATTCAGGTTTATCCCTTATTGATCACCCACACTTCGGTTAGTAAATCAGGAACCTATTGATTACTCACTGGCTCTGACTGACCTGGTGGTAAAAGCATCAGTTTCAAGTGGCTGGTGCACTTTAGAGGCACCATAAATCTGCATGCAGGGAATCTCCAGGTGGTAGGTACCTTGAGAGAGGAGCAGAAGAATGCACACAGGGATGATAATCCTCATTGAGAAATGGACCAAAAGGGTGCCTGAGGTATAATTTCTGGAGTATGCATTTTTGGGTAGATATTACACTTTCAAATCTAAATTTCTAAAAGTTAGCTCACATACAGGTACTATATTGGATATAGCACCCAGCTTAAAGGCAGACTCCTAGAAAGACCACGACGAGGAAAAGACAGGTCATGCGTATCCTCAGCATACAACGTTGCAGTGGACAGGCTCAACTAGAAATTGTGAAAAACTCCCTGACAGGTTGCAACCATGAATTAGTTTTTTCTGCCAAAGGTGAATTTTAACAACCCTTCTGAACAGTTTAAAAATAACTCTGAAGTAGAAAAGAACAGGGCTGAGATGAAAGGCTGACAGAAAATGCACATTTGTGCATTGTCACAAGCCCCTCTGTGAAGAAGTCTGAGGCACAGAGCTTTGTGGGATGAAAGATCTGGGCCTAAACTGAGAAACTAGAACGGTACTTACGCTGTCCTTACTGGCTTTCAATCTCTTCTGCTAGGTTTCTATACTTGCTTCAACATTGCACAAACAGTAATAAGAAAATAATTACCTGGTTACGTTTGGACTACAGCTGGCTAATCATTAAAAAAAAGTCACAGTGCTCAGTCACAGTTGGATCTGCTAGGTGACCAGAGACTGATGTGAAAATATAGTTTACAGCCTAGAGAAGACTGAAATTCTAACCTGGGAAAAGAAAAAGAAGAAGAAAAAGAAAAGAAGAAAAGAAGAAAAAGAACACACCTGGAGAGACAACGCAGGATCCAAAGTGCAGATACACTGATGGCTGCAATATATCCAACTCACACTGCAGCCTCTCACTGCCAGGAGTTAGTGAATGAAAAACAACATACGTTTAGAAAAAAAATTGTTTTATATGAAAAAGTCTACAATGCCTTTCTGACAGAGATGATTTTGTTTTTTTTTTTTTAAAATCACAAGATAAAGGAATTATCCACGAAATATGGATTTGCGTCTTCTTCTTAACATAGTACTTAAGGTACCTGGTTCTGCATGCAGGCCACGCTGGAGAAAAAGCGGGCTTTGCTATGCAGAAAGCTGAGATGCATTGCTGTCTCTAATATGCCAGAAGTAACACTTCCTGTCTTTTATTTTCCACGTATTTATTCTATTACTTTATTTATATATTTTAAAATGAACTATAATTGCATACACCGGACTCCTATCTCACTCCTACATTTCAAGGTGACCATGTGCTGGACTACAGGGTCACAGAAGCTTGCCACTATTTTACATATATCACAGGGTTTCAAGAGAAAATGTGGACTGGCAGTACAATCTGTGGGAGGCAATACAGAGCACAAGCAGACACCAGCTCACAAAGAGCCTTACTGAACAGCACCAGGCCCCTGAAACCTTCACTATCTGTGAAGAGAAGTCTAGATTGTAAAGTGATGTGCACTCTCTCAAAATTTGGGGTACATAACCACCTCAGTCTCACAATGTCTCTGAGAAGACCCCACAGAGCTACCTGTGACAGCCTGTGGCCTTCTCGGAGGCAGGAGCCACATCACACACATGGAGGTACGTGCCTCTTGCTGTAATCTCACATCATCCAGCTTCTCTGCTGACAATCTTTTTCTAACCCTATCCTTGGAGGAAGCAAAGCACTGGGATTATGAAGTGAGAGGCAGCCATTAATCTACTGTCATACAAACAAGGGATGCTATTATCCTCATGTTAAAGTAAATGTTCAGAGACAGCCTTCTAACAAGGATACTGCTACCAACACTCCACACAACTCAGCTGTTGCTGCTGTGATGCTATATTCCTCGAAAACACAAGCCAAATAAAAGGCTCTCTCTTTAAGCCCTGAGGTGTCACCTGAGGCTGTTGATGGTGGCTTGACCAAATTAATAGTAAAAGCAGAGTTCCTCCTTCCCATTGACTATAAAGCCAACTGGGCACCAAAGTCTGATCTGCACATAACCGGTGTAAATCAATACAAATTGCTCATCCAATCTGCATGCAAAGCTCCCATGCATGCATGTGGTACTTGCTATCTCATTGCACTGCAGATATTTCCTGTGCATAGCAGTCTCCTCTGCACTGCAGAGCCTCATGGGAGAGCTTCCAGAGAACATTTGCAGATTCCAAAATCACTAACACATCAGGTCACTTCCTAAATTATCTGAATTTCATAGGTCTTCATGTAGTAACAGCCTGCTCCCCGAGTAAGCAATCTAATGACACGGCAATTCCATTCCTAAAAGTCTGTGTGGCGAATGCAAGTGAACACATTTGCTTTTAGTTTTCCAGGTAAGCATTCTGGCAGAGACAATGTGATCCCATATATTGCATTCTCTATTTCCATATTGAATCACACAATATCTGTGCCAGAAAGAGTCCTAATATTTGCCAGATCCGCTGAGTACAGAAATTTGATAACGGCAACATGTTTTATAGGCAAAGAAAGCAATAGCAAGTAAACAAAATTCTAAAACCAATGGGAATTTACTTTTCACTCCAGAGAATTAGAATTCTCCAAAATGGGAGCACTAGGCCTCAGACAACTGCATGTGACACTAGGTTGATAGCTGCTGTTCACTGCATGCCTGTCAGAAGAATTCAGCTATATCCCCAACTGCAATATTAGCCAGGCTTTAGCAAAGTATGACAGAAAAGTGCTCCAACTAAATGGAAAAATAGTTTTAAAAAAAACTAGGGAGAAAGATCTCTAAAGCAGTTGACAGCACACATTTTTTACATAAAGGCAATTCCAATGAAGATGCATGGATAGGTTGTGTGGAATGAGCAGGATATTGTCCTGGTCAAGCAAGACAGCATGAAATTATGATTTCAGGCTCCTCAAGCTGCCTCAGGAAAGGCTTGACATTCCAGGCAATCCCTGCACCTCCACATGCTTGGACAACACACAGAAATGTCAGGTTCTCTGCACAGATACAGAAGAGAAAGAACAAGATAAACTTTGATGAGCATATTTCCAGAGCTGGAACTAGAATTAGAGACATTCAAGCCTTTTCACTCTAACAGCACCACCAAATCCAAGGTACGGAATAACTGGCAGTTTACCCGGAGATGATCACTCATCCCTTTAGATCTTGATTCCATGTTCCAGGCAAGGTGAAAGACTTGCTTCTAAACCAAATTAAACTCTAGGTTTACAGTTTATATTAACCAAAACTGCAATTCATCTGTACTGTTCAGAAGTCTCTCTAACACCATTCTTTGAATCTCCACCCTCAACATCTACTTTCCACCTGAGGTCCACTCTTCCTATGACCTCCAGTGGGACCATTTAATTGAGCTTTTCACCCATAACCCTATTTTCAAGGCTAGGCAAACAATAAATGGCATAATGGACAACCTTTGTCTCTTATTCTACCAGCTATTCAAACTCAAATTGAAGGGAACATTGGCTCTAGGCTCTTCTGAAACTCCTCCACCACCTCAAGGGATTAACATTCCATCAGTCAACAACATGTAACATCTTCCCACTGACAGAGCCACCAAATAACCAAAATCTAATAAGATATTCCACTTGAGCCTGTACAGAATCCTCTTAAGTAAAAGGAGTTCCAGAGCAAAATTCTGTTCAGACGACTCCTTTCTCCCAGAAAGGCAAAGTGCAAAGGGGAGAGAGGGGAAGGTTCACTTGGGCTGTCCATGCAAGTCTCTACTTGCTTGCTTTTAACAGCCTGCATCATCAAGCCGAAACCTTAACAGACAAGACATGATTAGCAAACACTTTGTGCTCTTAAAGGAGAGTAATTATAGGCATGTGAAAAAGGAAGAGATCCCTGAGGTACTCTTCCTTGCATGCATCCCGAGAGGCAGCAGGGCCATTAAAAATTCCATGATGAAGAGGAAAAACAGCCTGGGAACAGCCAGGAGGCAATACAGCAAATTAATACACCAGCCATCCCTCGGGAGAACTGCAAGAAAGCAGGAAACTCTCCTCGCTTCACAAAATAAAATTATACTACTAATGATAACAGTCACCACACACACATAACTGCTTCTCGTGATGGGTGTGAAATTCCCAGTGCTGTGCATACACTTTGAATGAAATCTCTTCTCATCACAGACATAAAGCAAGAAAGGTAATCTTGGTAGTGTACAATTTATACAGCCTTTCAAATAAGACTTCCCAAGGAACCCTCCACATAGAACCTCTTCCTTGACACTGAAAAGCCTTTCTTGAACGTCCCAAATCGTGCTCAGTATTCTAGCCTTCAGCTCTGCTTAAATGAAGCACTGGATTACAAGTCCTCCAGATGAACTGCACCAAAATCCACCTCTGAGACAAAGCATTACCATGGGAGAGAAAAGACTCCACCTGGTAACTATACTCCATTGGACACCTTTGTGACAGCAGAAACTAAGCAGAGAGAGGTAATTTTGCACGGTATGGTGGACATCAGGCTGAAGAAATTGGATGTCTGCAACATCAAGACAGTTTCTTCCCTAATGCATTTCATCTTATTCGCAGGGGATTAACTTCCCCCCACCACACACCATTCTGACAAATTTCTGAGTAGAGATTCTCCAGGATAAGGTGGAAGCTGTTAGGAGCTTATTAAAGCACAAATTACTGGAATTGACTCCACCTGTGGCAAACAAGGAAGATGTTAACTGGGGCGATGTCTGAACAGCACTTACAGAGATCACTTGAACCTCCTGTAAGAAAATGGACTACTAATAGGCTTAGCACTTGAAGTACCTAAAGAACAACTATTGTCAAGAAAGTGTTTCTGTGAAGGAACAATTTCCTTCTGTGCCCTTGGCAGCATCTTTACATAAAGCAAGCACCTTGCACTGAAGAGTTTAATCTTTGCCACATACATGGGGCCACATAACGGATTCATTCTTTCCATATTTCTTCATCCTATAAAGATTCATGAGCACATTTCACACTAAAATAGGAACTACTTTCTCAAACTACAGGCACTTAAAAACACAGCTGCCTCTGGGATAGGACAACTTCTCTGCCAACATTCAGTAACAATTCACTGGGGATATGTTTGTCAGAACACCAATCAGCAGTGCATTAGAGGAAGGAACCAAGCATATATTCATCGGTTAACTAGACTAAATATTCGGCAAAAGCAAGCATACATGATCCTTCCAGGTTTAGAAATCCCTTGCCATAACCAGTAGCTTTGGAAAGGGCCTTCACTGATCATCATAAAGGTAGAGACTTCGTGCTGTTTGAATTTGTGAGCAGGATTTGTCTAGCTTTCCTTTCTGGAAGACAAACTTCTGTGGAGCACTAAGCAAAACACTCAAGGCAGAAGAAAGGCCATCCTAGCTGTAAACGAAGAGACCAATCAGTCTTGCTTCAGGGGCACAAAACATCCACAGAGCGGTGCAACAGCACAGAAACAAACCGATTTGCTGATGCACAATCTTCTGAATTCTTTTTATTCTCATCCAGTTGAATGTTTAAGAGCAGATTTCTTCTTCCCTCCCCCTTTCCAACTTTAACATGCTGGCTACAGCAGCATGAGGTCATGGTGCAACATCACAAAATTCCCTGCAGAAGTCAGTAGGAGGAGAGGCTTTGCTGGGTGGGTGCCAAGCTTTCGTTCAGACACATACAACCTCAGTACATTTTTCATGCTCTATTTGCTAATTAGCAAGGGAAAGAAAGCCATGAAGCTGAAAGTTCAGACGTTTCTTTCAGATTTGGTCCCTTGTACAAGCACATAAGCAGAATTGTGTCCCAGGCAAGGCTTTGTCTCTTTGCATGGGTGAAGAGCTCAAGGGCACCTTACCTTTAGATAGTCACCTGCAGCATAAGAACAGGAGTCACCTCCAAGGCCAACACTTGAATTTCATTTAAGATTAGTCAGCGGAAGGTGCCTGAACAGCATATTAACCCCAGCTATGTAGACTCAAATATACCTCACCATTTGGCCAGACCAGATCTAAACTTCAGCTATAGCAAGAGAGAGGTAGCACACCATCAGAGGTCACTTCAGGTGAGTTCTGAATATGCTCAGAGGGTCTATTTTAGGCACTCAAGATACCAAAATGCCTCAGCATTTAACCCACACAAGCTTGTCAGCACTTCCCCTCTCATCTTGTTCCAATTTTAATAGTGGGCAACAATACTACGCCCATTTGTATCTATACAACAGCAACTCACTGCACAATTCAGAACAGATCACATTTATTTCTAAAAGGACAGTAAGTTCTGCCTGTCTGTCATACGCTCTTTCACATACTCTAAGTTTTTAGTGCATTGAGACGCTCAAACAATCTGCATCAGTATGTTTTATGCTAAGTTTGAATGCAGGCCTCCTAGGGAAAAGTGCATTAACTTTCAGGTCCATGAGTATTGTTCAGACCACATAATACTACTGAAGATAACTATGAGAAGGAAGCAAGATAACCCCAACAGAACAGAGCAAGGGCATTACCTGGCAGTGCAGTGTGCTGGTGAGCATCTTCGGTGGGAAGCATCAGCAAGCACATCCAGAGAGTACAGAGGAGATAATGGATTGAACTGGAAAGTCAAGAGATTTTATTTAAGCAAAGCATTAAAAGAAACAGTCTCCAGATACAGCTGCTCAGATCCATTCCCTACAGTTGTTCATACAGTATAAGGAGACCTTTCTGACACATCAAGGGGTAAGACTAGGTGAGAACTGACTGTCCCTTCAGACAGAAGACTAGCACGAGGTGCAACAGCAAATCTCATAACCATCTTCTCACAACAGACAGCCTTACAAAAGCACACTCCTCTTTCAACTCACGTTATTAAAAATGCTGGTTAAGTAAGAGCATACTTAAAGAGCTCTACTGCTGCATATCATGGGCAAAAAGCCTGCATCCTTTTTGGGAAGTCTCTTGTCTACCTTCACATTGTACAGAGAAAAGTCACTGTTATGAAAGGTGCAAGCACAGAACTTCCCACAGAGCAGTTCAAATATTCTCTATGGTCATATGTATCACTGAAACAGACCTCTAGAAGACTCAGACCCCACCAGGTTCAGTTCATAATGAGCTCCCAATTCATGCCACAGCAAGTGGCTCCTCCCACCTCCAACCCACCTCACAAGTTTTTTTTGAAAACTGCTTTAAACCAAGTTTCTGAAACACTGTGTGGTCAGGCAAATCTTAGATCCCTTGCTAGACATACACTAAACAAATCCTGAAGGCACCAAACCTGTGCAGAAGACACAACTCTTAAGATTTTTTTTAAAGGTCAGACAGAAATGGAACAATCTAGTCAATCAATGCATGGACCAAACTTTGCTCAATATGCAAACACAAGGTTTAGACTGGTAGTTTCCCTGTGGTACCTGCATTACACTTCAATTCAGCGTCTCTTCTTTATTTATAATTCACATCACAAAGAGGAAATTCATTTCTATCTGCTTTGCAAAGTGCTACAGCAATCCCCAGAACACTTTTCTTGTGTTACTAAAATTACTGATGCATTTTTCAATAAGGACAAATGAATAATCCACAGCTGTAGCAGGACTCATCATAAAAGCCATTTGCAACTCTAGGACTCTGTACTAGGCCTTTGCCTTCAACCTTTCTGAGAAAGAAGACGCACTATGCACCACAAAGCTGCTGCTCTCAGGAAGCTCCTCCTTCTGTTGGCCTGTTAGTTTACTGTCAGTGAAGCAACACTGCAGCTGCACAGTAGGGGAGAAGCACCAGTAACCCTCTGTAGTTGATTTAAGTTCATTTAAGAAAAACAAAATTTCTTTTGGCCATTTTAAAGCTTATGTAGTAATCTTTCTTATCTTTAGCAAGAGAAAAGTGGTATGTGAAATGTTCTCATTAACAAAAAATACACAATTGCACAAAGGCCTGAAAATTATTTCTTGCCATATATGTCATTTTAGTCACCTGAAGGGTAAAACAGACTTTGGTCCTACTGCTCACCAATTGAAAACCAACTTGCAAGTAAACAGAAAGGAGTGTGCATGGCTAGGAACACTCTTACAATGTGAGTGCTCAAATGGAAGGTCCTTTTTGCTTTCTGCTGTCAAGAACTCAATGTCTTATATCTTAAGTAAAAAAGCCTCCTAGCACTGAAGCTATGAAAGACTTATTGAAGAAAATAAAAGTGCTACGTAAGGATTTCAGTTATAAGAATGCCTGTTTCTCTTGCTTGTCACCTCTTACAGTTTCCTGTTACGGCTGCTACTTAACTACAACTGTTACTTACTACTTACCATTTTTTCCCTTCTCTGTTGATGAGGCTATCAGGTAGAAACCTGAGCCAAACAAGGCAAAACAAAGCATTTAAAAAGAGGAAATTGTTCCAATTTATGTGGAATTTTGGAAGGCCAAAGCTCCTCCTGCCAAGAGTCACTTTCTCCCCCACTCACTGTCAGAGAGGAAGGCCTACACTAACCTAAAACAGGGAGCTAATCAGTCTAAATAAACAATATAATGCCTGAGACATGGGTTGTGTTCAAAGCCCAGAAGACATCAGTTACCAAGGTGAGAAGGGACAGGGCCACCTTACCTCACGTGCACAGGCCACACCATAAGGAAAATCAGAAGCTAGCACTTTGTTCTTTCTAGAAAAGGAAACCAAGGGGAAAAAANAAAAAAAAAAAAAAAAAAAAAGGTAGAGCAGAGTCAACTTACCTGATTGCGATCTCTCTTCCCCATGGATGGTAACCAAAAACTGGAAGGATGCAGAGTCAGAAGGACAGGAGGGAGCAATGCCAAGGAAGGAACAAACATGGGGAAAACAAAAAGGAGGGTTGGGGGTAAGGAGAGAAGGGGAAGAGAAGAACAAAGATGGAGGGAGAAGGAAAAAGATTAAACATCAGCAAGACTGATATGAAAAACAACAAATTTCTGATCCAAGTAAGAAAACTGGATACTAACAGCTGGTGAAGGCTGGAGCCACTGCACTACAGTCAAGAGGTGCCATTCTCACCTATCCATTGCCCAACTAGAACAGCATTAGAGGGATGCCAAAGGATAGGCACCATGAAAATTTTTGGTGCTGACTACAATTTAAATACACTAATTGGGGAAAGAGACGGAACAGGAAAGAAAGAGAAAGCAATTTCGCCGCTGCCTTGTCAGCATGATTTCTGCAGTCTGGGTGTGTGTCCATAGCGTGACTCCACACAGAAGCTTTTTAATCAACTAACATATAGGGCTCAGTCTTCTCATACTGTGCAGTTATTGCAATGGCGCATTATAAGGGAGGTGGAAAGACAAAGCTGTAACCCAAAGGGATCTGAACAGTGTCCACACACTGCAGCAGCCTTATAAACAAAATGGAAGTTGGCAGTTGCAAATAAGGAAACAGAGAAGCCACCGGTAGAGGACTGTCTCCCATTCCACAGGTCACTGCATACTTAAGTTACAATCCGGCTCTTCATTCCCTTCAGTCCCAGGAGGGAAGAGGACCCAATAGTTCTTTCTCCCCTCCCAAAGTTCTACACAACAGCTGTTAAGGGCCTTACTCTTTCTGGCGCGGATCACTAACAATACGACCTAGCCTCTCGGTGCCCAGAGTGCTCATGGAGGTCTCCTGAAACACAAAGACATGTAAAAGGTTGTAGACTCTCACACAGTGAGCAGACATGATAGTTTGCTGCTACCCATAAGAACAAATCTTAACCCCCTGGGCCGTATCCTTTCCTTCCCAGCCCACTCTCAGCTAAACATATTTACCTTCTCCTTTCAGAACCCTAACTGAGTTGATTTAACTGATTACAATGGCAGAGAATCATTAAATTTTACTTGTGGGGTTTGGTTTTTATTATTTTAGTGATTACATTTGCTTGCACAAGGATGCAACAAGGACTGGACTAGTACAAAGGGCCAGAAACAGGCTGACAGACAGGACACCACACTGTCCCACTGTCCTGGGCTCAGCTGGGATACAGGTAATTTTCAAAGGAAGCTGGGAGGGGACACAGCCAGGACAGCTGACCCAAACTAGCCAAAGGGGTATTTGATACCACATGACATCATACTCGGTATATAACTGGAGGAGCTGGCTGTGGGAGGGAACTGCTGCTCAGGAGCAGGCTGTGTATCAGTTTTCTGGGTGGTGAATGATTGCATTGTGTACCCATCACTTTGTAAACAACATTAATAACAATGAAAGAATTTATCTTTTCCTATACTGTTCTGCTAAACTGTTTTTAACTCAACCTACGAGTTTTCGCCTTCCCATCCCACCAGGGGGACGGAGGAGTGAGCAAGCAGCCAGCTGGAGCTAAACTACAACAGTCCTGTCTTGGTGCCTGACATGGGGCACAAAAGGCTGAGATAATGACAGATCTGATCAGAGTGTGTTGAAATAAATTTGTTATATGCATTTATTGTATTAGTTAAATAGTCACTGGTCACAACGTTGTTTTGTTTGTCCACGTGGGTTGTGTTATGTAAATTCTTACATGTTCTATATATTCCCTGCAGTGCTCCCTTCTGGGAGAAGGATCAGGATTATCATTTTGCTGTCCTGCGTAATGTCACCTTATGATAATATCACTGGCCATGAAGTTAAGCTGGTATTTGTATGCAGCATTGCTGTCACATCTGTACCTCAGGTGCCTTCTCTTGGAATTGATTAGTAATCTCAGATAATGTATGGGGAAGATGGAGGGGATACTTTCCCCCACTATTTCACCTCCACTTTCTCCTTCAGGCTGGGTACAACAGTTTTTGAGAATTTTGAACATCCTTGGGATGTTCAAGCCAGCATGCTCTTACTGCTATTTCTCCTGAACGTGTTTCACATCTTGCCTGGCTTTACAAAAAGATTTTTTTAAAAATACCACCCAGAGATCTGCCCCAAGGCTGCACAGCCATGGGTGGCACAGTATGTTGGACACAATATGGGCAGGTATCTAGAGAGCTTCTCACCTCCAGTGGTGTGGAACTTAACTCCTGAACAACTACAGGACACCAATGAAGTGACAGAATTTTTAAAAGGAAAATGCTGTGGCTATTCCAAAGAGGCACAACTTACCACACTATGCTGGGCCCTGACCAGTATCTACCTAACAGTGCTCAATATTATGCAGCACCCTCAGGGGGAAGAGAGAGAAAGCAGACTGATAGACACTGCAGCTACTCCCACCCTCATGCCAAGCACTGCAGCTACTCCAACCCTGGCAACAGGCACTGTGGCTCCTCAAATCCAGGGGACAGGCACTGCAGCTGAACTAGAGAACCAACCTGTGCCAGTATCAGTCTCTCTATACAGAAGAAGAAATATACAAAAAAAAAAAAGTTCACTTAGTGGGGGTTGATGATGAACCAGAGCCATCATGAGAACAGGAGGAAGAGGCAGAATCATAAATAATTGCCCCACCCCTACCCCTGAGTGAGCTGCGAGATGTGAAAGCATTTCAGCCACCATCCAGGCAAGCACATTGTTACCTGGCTGCTCCAGTGCTGGGATAACAAGGACAGTAGCTTGGAATTAGAGGGTAAGGAAGTCAAACAGCTGGGATCTCTGTCTAGGGAAGGGGGCATTGACAAGACAACTGGGAAAAAGACACGAGCCCTCAGCCTCTGGAAGATACTTCTGTCAGGTGTAAAGGAAAGCTACCCCTTGAAGGAAGATGCGAGCTGTCACCCAGGCAAGTGGACCACAATGGAGAGAGGTATCCAGTGCCTGAGGGAACTAGCTGTGCTGGAGGTGATTTATAATGATCTGAATAATGAGCAGTTACTCACAGATTCATATGAAGTCCAACGCACACAACCCATGTGGTGGAAGTTTCTACAGGTTGTACCATCATCATGTGCTAACTCATGGGCAGTAATGCCCTAGAAAGAAGGTGAGGTACAAACAGGATGGATTGGCCGGCCAATTCCAGCAATACAAAGGAAGTCTGTCTTCCTCCCTATGGGCTTATGTCTCTGCTGTGGAGAAACTGCCAGACATGCCAGCTGAGAAACTGTCCCGAGAGTTCCAGAAATTCAAGGATAAGTTCTGCTCCCCACCTGTATGAACCAGTATCTCAGCTATTATATTAGAAGTAAGCATTCCTTGGCTCAAGAGAGAGGATATAAAGGGTACACACCATGAGGCACCCTGTGGTTTTATCTGCGTGACCATGGAGAGGACATGAGGAAGTGGGATGGAAAAATCTACCTCAACACTAGAGGCATGGGTATGCGAATTGCAAGGAAAAACAATGAAAAAAGGGGGTTCCTCCAGGAAAAATGCCACTCCAGTTTCCAGCAGGCAGCTCCCCAGACAGAGTCGAAGGGCTGATCTTACATTTGATCCTCTTGAAGGGACTTCTATTTCACTTTTACAAGAAGCCAGTAACAAATACTACAACCAGGCCTAGAGGGGCCCTGCCTCCAGTCAGGTGGAAGAAAGGGATAAGCAAGTTTATCGGACTGTGTGGATTCGATGGCCTGACACATCAAACAAAGAGCGTAAGGCTCTAGTGGACACTGATGCCCAATGTACCTCAGTGCCATCAAGCTATAACAGGGCAGAACCCATCTGTATTTCGGGAGTAACAGAGGGATCCCAATGGCTAATTGTATTGGAAGCTGAAGTAAGCCCAACTAGGAGTCACAAAAGCCCCCCATTGTGACTGGCCCAAAGCCCTGTGCATCCTTGGCATAGACTACCTCGGGAAGTGATATTTCAGGGACCTGAAAGGGTGCTGGTGAGCTTTCGGTGTAGTAGCCTTGGAGACGGAGGAAATTAAACAGCTGTCTACCTTGCCTGGTCTCTTGGAGAACCCTTCTTTTGTAGGGTTGCCGAGGATCGAAAAACAACAGGTGCCAATTGCAACCACAATGTTGCACCGGCAGCAATACTGCACCAACCAAGACTCCCTGATTCCCATCCACACAGTGATATGTTAACTGGAGAGTGAAGGAGTGACCGGTAAGACTCCCTCACCCTTTAACAGTCCCATATGGCCAGCGTGAAAACCTAGTAGAGGATGGAGACTAACAGCAGACTATCACTGAATGCAGTCCCGCTGCCACTGAGTGCTGCCATGCCAGCCATGCTAGAGCTTTAACACAACCTGGAGTCAAAGACAGCCAAGTGTTATCCCACAACCAGTATCACTCATGCATTCTTCTTAGCACCTTTGGCAGCAGAGTGCATGTCACAGTTCACTTTCACTTGAAGGAGTGTCCAGTACTGCTGGAACCAATTGCCCCAGGAGTGGAAACACAGCCCTCCCATCTGCCATGGACTGATCCAGACTGCACTGGAACAGGGTGCAGCTCCAGACCACCTGCAATGCATGGACAATATCATTGTATGGGGCAACACAGCAGAAGTTATCGAGAAAGAGAAGAAAATAGTTCGAATCCTCCTGAAAGCTGGTTTTGACATAAAACAAAGGTCAAGGGACCTGCACAAGAGATCTGGTTTCTAGGAATAAAATAACAAGATGGGCATCATCAGATCCCAATGGATGTGATCCACAAAACAGCAGCTATGTCCCCACTGACTAGCAAAAAGGAAACAGAAGCTCTCTTAGGTGTTGCGGGTTTTTGGAGAGTGCATATTCCAAATTACAGCCTGATTGTAAACGCTCTCTATCAAGGGACCCAGTTGAAGAACTATTTCAAACAGGTACCTGAGCAATGACAAGCCTTTGAACAAACTAAATAGGAGATAGTTCACGCAGTAGCCCTCAGGCCAGTCCAGGCAGGAAAAGATGTAAAAAATGTGCTCTACACCACAGCCAGGGAGAACGGCCTTACCTGGAGTCTCTGGCAGAAAGCACCAGGGGAGACTCAAGGTCAACCACTGAGGTTTTGGAGTCAGGGATACAGAGGATCCAAGGCCCACTATACTCCAACTGAAAAGGAGATACTGGCATGATATGAAGGAGCTCAAGCTGCTTCAGAAGTGGTTGGTATTGAAGCACAGCTCCTCCTGGCACCTTGACTACCAGTGCTGTGCTGGATGTTCAAAGTGAGGGTCCCCTCTCTGCAAACCATGCAACTGATGCTACATGGAGTAAGTAGGTCACACTGATCACACAATAAACTCAAATGGGAAACCCCATTCACCCAGGAATCTTGGAAGTGATCATGGACTGGCCAGAAGGCAAACATTTTGGAATATCACCAGAAGAGGAGGTGATGCATGCTGAAGGGGCTTCAAACTACCAGAAAATGAAAAGCAGTATGCCCCGTTCACTGATAGGTCCTATCACATTGTAGGAAAACATCGAAGGTGGAAAGCTGCTATGTGGAGTCCTACACAAGTCACAGAAGCTGCTGAAGACAAACCGAGTCAATTTGCAGAGGTGAAAGCCATCCAGCTGGCTTTACATATTGCTGAGCAAGAAAAGACGCCAGTACTTTTATCTTTTTACTGACTCATGGAGGGTGACAGATGCTCTGTGGGGGTGCCTACAGTAATGGGAGCAAAGCAACTGGCAGCACAGAGGCAAACCCATTCGGGCTGCTGAATTATGGCAAGATATTGCTGCTCAGATAGAGAACTTGGTTGTAAAAGTACATCACGTATATGTTCACGTACCCAAGAGTCAAGCCACTGAAGAACATCAAAACAACAGGTAGGTGGATCAGGCTGCTAAGATTAAAGTGGCTCAGGTAGATCTGGACTGGCAACATAAGGGTGAATTATTTACAGTTCAGTGGGCCCATGACACCTCAGGTCATCAAGAAAGGGATGCCACATATAGACGGGCTCATGACCGAAGGGTTGACTTTGACCATGGATGCTATTGCACAGGACTTGCTCTGGGAGCATGTTTCTCCCTGCGAGACACTGCCCTGTATATATGCTTGATGCTGGTGTACACCTACACACACAGTCTGAAGCACGAGCTGTTCACATCTGCATAGAAACTACCACCAAGCAAGAAATATACTGTTGTAAGGGTCTGCAGATGAGGATAAAAGTCTTTCACAAGCAAGATTCTTCACGGTTTTTGCCAGGTATGTAGGCAAAACACACTCAAAGTTTGGGGGGAGTTGTAAGGTTGCAGCAGGGGTGAAAGATGGGCTATTTGTTACAGCAGGAAAATTAACTTAAAGTGCCGTAATGCTTAAATTTACGGTTTATTACTGTGTAAATTACAAGCCGTACTTTTGGTAATTAGCAGCTCGCTGGCGGGGAGCTCTGAATGAAACTCATTATTTATGATTACAATTCAGAGAGAGATGGGGAAGGGGGAGCAGTGACCTCCGCTGCAAATGACAAAGATCCCTTTAAGGTGATGAAGATGAATTAAACAAGTAAATATTATCCTTCTCATTCAGATCATTAGAGGTGCTGCCGACAGTCCAAGCCACTTGCAGGTGGCCTGAGGAATTCTACCCAAATCCAGTGTCCTGCCAGCTGAGGGTTCATATTTTAAATGCTGGTTACAGCTAAGCAAGGTGAGTAGAAGAAAGAAGGGGTAAACAAGGATCTTTCAAGTGTGACTGAAAAGAAGAAAGAAGTCGCACTCCTCTAGACTACGGGCCCCTCTAACACACCTTACTAACAGACTCTCTAAAGCCAGTCAGCTCATAATATACACCAATATTTTCAAAAGCACTAAGCACACTGCAATAAAAGTAAAGCCAAACACAGCCAACACCTTCCTTCTCAGAAACATCTTTTACAAGATACAACAGCACTCAATGCTCCAAGATCCGGACCTGAGCAAGTATACTCCTCCCTCTTTTAGACAGGCACCTGCAAGGTATTGCTTATTCCCTTAGAAACAGGAGTAATATTTTGTTTGTTGTTTGTCCTACATGTAATAAACCTAGTCAATGGCTTTGGGTAATTTTATCTACATTATTGCATATACCCTTTCATTCTTCTGTCTCTCCACTAAAGATGCAACTGCTAAAACCACCCTCCTCTGCTGACACTCATATCAGTCTGCTTCCCTATCTAAAATTTGGCCTTCCTTCACCTTTCAGTCACCTCTCCACCCTTGTAGTCTCAGATTACGAGCATGCACAAGTCTCATGCCATCATCATTTTCCCCTGCATTCTGTCTAAATCTTCTTCATGTTTATGCTCCCTGTCATTCATCTTCAGACCTCCTTTCATACTGCTTTTATCACTGATCAATTGTCTTTGCCACTCCAAACCTGCCTTAAAATCCACTTAGTCACTCAATCAACTTCTGACAGTCAAAGCAGTCGAACGAATCAAACAAAACATGAAAAAAAAAATGAACAGGGCCCCTTTCTGCAGAAAACAATCCACATGATATCTTAGGATAGTACATCAGGACTGATCAGCATTGGAAATACTAAACTATTATCTTGCAAAAGGGAATACCTTGCCAACAAGCCTCCTCCGACCTTTTCGGAGACAACGGGCAGCAGCTCCTGGAAGGCGATTCAGGCGAGCATGAAATCCTGAAGACCAAACCCAGAAAAAAATGAGTAACAAATACAAAAGATTCTTCGTGACAAAACCACCACGAACAATAGTTAGTTCAGTAGTCAGATTAGATCCTCTGTCTCTTTTTTCCTCAATCTCCAAGAGGCAGGTATGCCCATTAATGCACAAATCACATACAATCCCTATTAAAAAAAAAAATACTCAAGAATGTGGGCAGCTGGTATGAGTATTTTAGTACCCTCTCCACTAGAGCAGATATTTTTAACTGAATCATTAAAAAAAAACCCAGATCATTCACACCAGTTGAAATTGCAGCACCTATGAACAGAATCTATTCTTGACATCACATCAAAAGTTCTCAAACACAGGGCATTCCTTAGGGACCTCACCTTTCTGAGCTGGCCGCGAGGGCAACAGGAACGTGGAATCTGAGAGCTTGTCCAGGCCTGAGTCAATCCGCTCCACTTCAGATCGGTGGTCAGCTCCCCACTTGGGAAGAAGGTTGGGGACAGTGAACCCTGGAACACATTCTCCTTCATAAAACCAATCACTTTGCTCATCATCTCCTAAAGAAATAGGATGGAATTAGCCACAAGTAACATAAATGTGCCCCGTGACAGTCCCACAAAATAGTACAGGTAGGCATTTCTGGATGTGAAACAACTGAAATCTCATTTTGAATTCCTTCCTGAAGAGTCTTATATTTGCATTCTGTTTCAATGATCTGCAGTAACTATGGGGCCTCACTAAATGCTTTAAACAATCCAACTCATCAGCCTACAGAATTTCCCTCTGGAACAAAGCCCTCTTTATAGACCTGCCTAGGGCAGCTTTAGCACTCTGTTGTGACTGCATCTCATCAAGCTTAGTTCAATGTTGTGTGATGTCTTATGCAGATCTCTTTCTCTGAAGTAATTACTGTGACAGAGGGAGAAGCCAATCATTTGGCACGTGTTATAAGCTGTCACAGGAGAGACTTCACAACAGGAGATCAGGCTCACAGAGTAAGCAAGCACACTCACTGATGAGAAAGATCCCTAGTCTCCTAAGATAGCAGCTAAGAGGAAAACACACAACTATTAGAAATGGTCACTCTGCGTGTAAGTACTAACCATGCTGGGAGTCTGCCTCAATCCAAATTTCTTATAATCTCTCAGAACAACAAGCTCTCCGCAAAATTAGAGCAGCAGCTACCGAAGTCATGACCAAAGTCTCCATAAAGCAGGGTCACTGTAATTAATGCACTTGCAATCTGAAACTGAACTGCATCAGACACCATTCATGGTAAACCTGCTTGGCCAGGAATTGTCTGAAAGCAGTAGCACATGAGCAGCCTAAAAGAAAAGCAGGAAGAGGGCACACTTTGCTTTTCAGTAGCTCAACTAACAGCCCTATGCACTTGCATGGCACTTCACCTTGCCTTAAAAGCCTAACACACCTGACTTAGGCTAAACTCTCATTTGCCTATCATTAAGTCTCAACTAAAGCATCTCCACTCATTCTCCTTTCCTCACCAGGTTACATTATCCCTGACTAAAGCCCATTATGCCTACCCACACATCTTGCCAGGCAACAAACAAACAAACCCACCAAAACAAACAAACAAACCCCAACCGAACAAATGAAAAACCAACAACAACCAAAAAGCACAACCCCATCCCATGCTGCAATCTTGCACATACCAGAAGCAGCAACACCCAAAACCAATGCTAATCAGCAACAGGTAGGACAGTCAGAACACTTCATCTCAAAGCTCTGACACTGCTTTTTATTTCTGTGATATGCCAGTTGATGTAGCATGCTTGTGACAAATATTTTAAAATATAAATATTAAAAATATTTAAATGTAAAAATACTTAAAATATAAATATTTAAAAACAAGTAATGTTGGATAATTCTTCTAAGTGAACATAATTTGTGCAAAAATATCTCTAATGCTCTGGATCTATGAGCACAGTGCACTGTCATATCTCAAATCACTACTTTCATGAGACAAACGTTAATTATCAGGATCATATGCTAATATCATGGTAACTTTCACTGTGAGAGGTCCCAATGCATTTAACAAAAAAAGCTTGTAATCAATTTATAAACTAGGACCATCCTCTGCTCACAAAAGTGCACTGGCACATGGAATTGCAAAGACAACCTATTTAATTAGCAAGAGCAAAAATGCTATATGACATAACCTCAAAGCGGGGGGGGGGGGGGGGGA
>VWYH01000674.1:601764-677847 GCA_013399365.1 Pampusana beccarii | reverse complement strand
ATTAAAAAAACCAAACAACAAACTATATTCAATTTAAGTACACTGCTATCCTAAATTTCCCATTATTCAGTTTGGAGTTGTACTAGAAAAATATTTCTAAGGTGATGATCCGTGACAAAGAAAAAAGTTTTGTGCTCTCTCCATCTGACTGAAGAGCTGTTATTGTTTACTTTATGATTTGAAATTGTCTAAAAAAGTTAAGGGAGATGTTTCTTATTTAACCTGAAAGTATAACATTTTTAAAGCATTTTTAAAATAAGTGTAAGCTAAAACATCTTGGCCACTGTCGTGGTTTAACCCGAGTATCCTACTTCTAGTAGCAGCCAAAAAGTTATGTCTAAAACAGGATATAAAACCAGGGCAAGTATATAGGGCAAGCATATAGACAAGTGTGTATATATATATATATATATATATATATTTATCCAGTCTACATCAATCTTGTCTTGGGTGATAAAGTAAAAATTCAACACTTCAGTCGCCACCCTGCTTCATCATCTGACGTGCAAGTACTCACTAATTTCAGCTCACCCAGAACAAGCATCAGCAAAAAGAGAGGACAGAAGATTTGACTTTTCTGTTGCTTTTTAAGGATGGGAGTTATTTTTTCAGCAAAAGTCAAAGCTGATATTTAAAATTCCTACTCCTAGCGAAAGTATTATAGCCACCTACGATCACAGCAGATCACTGCAGCCTAACAAATCATCAGAAAATATGTAAGCATATTTGCTATCATCGAGTTGCCTCACACACAGATACCTGGGTCAGTAACAAGCCAGGGGAAGCAGCATTTCCTACCGACAAACTGATACTACTTCCTTCAGCACTCACATATTCCCAGAAGAGATCTCATCTAAATTTTAGCTTGTGAAATGTGACAGAATCAGAGTGCACACCAGCAGCAGTTGCGTGGAATTACAGGTCTCTAGGGTCACATTCCACCTGCTCCAAGTATAATAGCCCTGAGTGTCTATGTGCCTACCACAACCTCTTTCACACTTACTTCTGCCATATCTCCCATAAACTGGACATTGATAAATAAAACCACATTACACTCCACATTTAAATGTCCTAAGAAACCACTTCTACAACAGCCATTAAAAATGCTAGGCTTAATTAATGCACACAAGAGCAAGGGAGGAATGTATACTTTAATAAATAAAACTTCTCACATATTACCGTTGTCTTCTTTGCACAGGCCATTAGATGACTTGTCAATACTAAGTGATGTTTTTCCCCATCATCTCTTCCCATCCATAAAGAAAATGACTAACAGATTCAGGCACTAACAGTATGTAGACAACAATTAAAACACTTATAGAAATAAATCATAAGCTCTGCTCTTTCATGATGGAGAGGCCTAAAACTCCTTTTGTATTTCTGTGCCTTTCCATAATAATAGCTTCTTATATTTCAAATATTATGGATCTGACATACGAAGTATTTCAGCAGGATGAGCATACTGTTATCAAAATCACACCTTTGTAGCTCTCAGCTCATTTTTTAACTTCTAGCCCCACCCAGCCACAGGCCCTTCTGCCATACTTCCCTCTCTGTTCCTCTTCAAACACAGGTCTTTCTTTGTACTTGTAAAGAAATTAAGACAAATTCCCCAGCAACAGGTGAGGAAAATCACAGGACAGTTGTTACCTTGACGGCCCTCATCATTGGTAAACAGGCCAGTATCACTGCTGCTGCATACACTGCTGGTTTCACTGGAACAAAAAAACCAAAAAAAATCACATTGTTAAAATTGCACCAGATAAAAAACATAAAACACTTTATTACATTTTACTAGCTTCTCTGAGCCCCAAATGCTTTACATATCTCACATGCATTTCAGACGCACGGCTGGCTCTGGCAAAGCACATAATTGCTTTCTGTTAAGACCTAGCAATGCTGCATCACTTGAAAAGAGCAGAAACCTGCATCTAGTCTAGTTCTAAGTTATCAAAAAGTAATTAATACAATGGCATTTGCCTTAGGTACTAGAATTAATAATCTAACTATGACATTGTCTCGAATACTCACTAGGAAATTAAGTGCAGTTAAAAACTCTGTCCCACTTAACAGCTACTGAAAACCCTCTGAAGTTCTTCTCTACTTCAGATTCATTTTTCTCAAAAATGTTATACAGGTACAAAAACCCCTTCAACCTACAGCAACTTTTATTTTATTTGGAGGGAAGGGCAGCTGCTACATTCACAGCTCTTCAGCTAAATACCTTAGCACAGCATGACTTGCTGCTGCTGAACGCAACCTCATTACAGCACACTTTGCATTTGCTGAAATAGTTACAGGAGACTTAATTCTTGAACCAAAGAGTTAAACCAGAAATTAATGTGCAGAAAGGTGTTAACTGACTGTAAAGCTGCATGAATATTTGTAGCAAAACTACATGCTCTGGTCAGTCCCAAGCATCTGATGGCTTTAATGCTGATATTAAATCAATCCTTGGACACTTCAGGCAATACTTCCTCTGACTTAGCTCAGAGATATCAGAATAGGCAGAAACTGCTTACTGCCCGCCCCCTTAGCACTAAGGCCTTAGACGCGAACATCAGGTGTAACTCAGCACTAGGCTCAATCTGCAATCATGGTGTGCTGCTGCCAGAAAGCATCTCTGGGTCCCTTTTTTCCAGGGAAATTGGATCATACTGGACACCAGTATCAACTGGATACCCCTTGATTCAAAAGGCTGAAGGATGAGGGATCACAAGATGTGTCACAGCAAAGAATTGCAGGCACATAATAAAACTTCATTTTGTGAGTATATTAGCACACTTAGAAAATGTAGTCTATAAAGTATAACCAAATCAACCCATCATGCTGGATATCTCCAAACTCTGCACCTTCATCATTGTATAAAGACCATTTAAATTTAAGGGATGAACAGTCTGTACATCATTCCCACATTTCAGTATGCAAGTTAATATCAAATTCCAAATCACTCCATTACAAAGTCTGGCCATCCATTCACCCTCCCACAAACACACCATAGCAATTAAGGCCAAGGACTGGGAACCACAAGTCATTTGTTTCATTCCTAGCTCTTCTACCAACTCAGTGTATGACCCTGGGCAAATCTCCTAGCATGTCTGCTTTCCCTTTTGAAAGCCTGGATTAATAGTCCTCACGAGCAGCAGATGCGAGGATTGAGTAACTGCTTCATAACAGTTTTAGCATCCTCAGAGGAAAGGTGCCTGAGAAAGAAAAGGCATTAAGTCAAGATCCCAGACCATAATAACGGTACTTTAGGCATCCTGCTATACTTAGAGCTCTCTAGTTCCTTATAGTACACATTACTGCCAGTGCTTTGCTGGAACAAACTTCCACAGATCTCATCCTCTCCACCACCCCTTTTACACTTCAGGGCTGAACACAAACTAGACTCCTACACAAGCCTTTCTGCAGGTCCAGGAAGCACTGATTAATGACCTCCACTTGCAAAGGAGGCTACTTACCTTAACCATGAAATAATGAATGCTATTGATCCAACAAGCTACTGCTATAGAGTGTTATTGATCACCCAATCTTTGACTAAAACGGTCCTCATTTAGCAATTTCACTGTCGCAAACACCTGGAGCAAAGCATGCTTATAATTAAATAGTTTGGGGGAGTTAAAGTGAGAGGTGATGGACAGAGATCTCAGGTTTCCCCCATTTATTCTTTCGCCTGAGCTATTGTTTGTGTCAGGAGGGATATTGATTTTCTATAAAAATAAGAAAACAAGAGGCACCGAGGGGCTGCAGAAGGTCAGGCTGGGCTGCAGAAGGAGGGGAAGCTGAACACTCTGTCTTTGTCACTTGCCTTCCAAGAGAGAGGAATTTTTTCTTTATGGAAAGACTGGCCTCCGATTCATCAGCTTAGCCATGCTCTCGACTGCCACTGTGGGCTGTCATCGAAACTGCTCCCTTCCAAAGGGTAAAGCGACTGTACTGCACACTCAGGATGAGCACTGGTCACACTCCCAGGCCAGAATACTGTACTGGTTTGGGCTGAGATAGAGTTAAATTTTCCTCATAGTAGCTCTACGGTGCTATGTTTGGGATTTATGACCAAAACACTGTTGATAAGATATCGATGTTTTAATTATTGCTGAACAGTGCTTAAACAGTGCCAAGGCCATCTCCATTTCTCACACTGCCCTGCCAACGAGAAGGCTGTGGGTGCACAAGAAGTTGGGAGGGGACACAGCCAGGACAGCTGACCCCAGATGACCAGGGGGATATGCCACACCATGTAACCTCATGCTCAGTAATATAAGCTTGGGAAAAGAAGGAGGAATCAGGGACATTTGGAGTTACTGCATTTGTCTTCCCAAGTAACCATTATGCACGATAGAGCCCTGCTTTCCCAGAAATGGCTAAACATCTGCCTGCCTGGGGGAAGCAGTGAATGAATTCCTTATTTTGCTTTGCTAGCACACATGGCTTTTGCTTTACCTATGAAACTGACTTTATCTCAACCCGTGAGTTTTCTCACTTTTCCAGTTCTCTCCCTCATACTACTGGGAGGGAATGAGTGAGCAGCTTTGTGGGGCTTAGCTGCCTATCCAGGTTAAACCACAACAAATACACCTGCACCAAGCCAGTGACATCACACAGCATTGGTGGGTCAGTACAATCACCAGCTTGAAAAAGTCACATTAAGAGTCATGGCACTTCAGAGTAGACAAACTGCACATCTCTCACTAGTAAGCATATCATTCAAAGTGATTTTTCAAACAGTTCTTGGACTATGGTTTGTTCTGCCCTCAAACCAAACCCAGACCATTCTGGGAGTACTCAACTTAGATGAGCAAGAGAAAGAACTTCAGCACTCAATATGTAATGTGCCTTTGCTTTATTATGGCTATAGGGAATCTCAAAGCATTAAGGGGCAGAAGGGCATGTTACTTCTAAGAGTCTTAGGAGTTAATTGTTACTTTTATACAAATATACAAATGGCTACTTAAACTAAGACAACTTGCTTCCTCTCCTCCTTTCCACAATCACTTATATATCAGGCTTTGAGTCGTGTCATTACCCAACTTAGAACCATCATGGTTCCCTCATCATGTTCCTGCACATCTTTCCTTCTCTCAATTTGTGTTCATCTCTTACCACACTCGGGAAACAATTTCAAATATTTCATTTCACACACACTTTGAATCACAATACTGCAGCACATCTGCCTCCAGGAAAAGAGTGCGTGCAGTCCCACAAGCAAACTATACAAACTACCTCCTCATTAAGTATCTATATCCAAAGCTTCCTCAACGAATGGGAGATTATCTACTGAATACACTAGGTTTTTGATATGGCTTAGTATAAGTACATTTCTAGAAACAGAGAAAATGCTGCATACTTTAGTATTTACAGAAATTCATTCCTACATAACAAATAAAAGCAAGTGTCAGTGGAGGGGAGGGAAAAACTGATTAAAAAAAAATCAGTTCTGAATATACAACTTTGTTTGTCTAAAATCACTTAGTTTTGTGACACTCCTCACTGCTAGATAAGTAAACAGTAGTGATACCAACTGAGTATCCAAGTGTTTCATAAACTACTAGATCATCATGGACTGCTTCCAAGTCCCACATGCTGTTTCGGTCACACTCCATCCCACCAGCTTGTGTGATGATAACCACACCATTCACTCTCTTAGGCATCCAGTTTTCTTCTCCCTTCCTCAGGATATGCCCTTGTTAGACATCTGTGCAAAGTACTTCTCTTACAGTAGCAGAAAAAACAGCTAGAGCAGAGCAAGAGTGAGGTAAGCACAGCCAGTTTCATTCTGCTGCTGGCAGCAAAGCGCTATATTTAGAGCAGCAGACACCAAAGCACGATCCTTCACTGCCATGAGGGATACTCTGCAGTCAAGAGGGTTGCATGTATTTCTCTCTCCAACTTTGACCCTCCCTAGTGAGCCACAGCACAGATCACACATGTGGTGTTGGAGAGGTCAAATATTCCAACCCCTGGCTTTCCAAAGAGAATCCCAAGGATTTGGCAGCAGATGGTAAATGTCATTTGATGCAGACACTTGCACAATAATTAGTTTGAGAGCAAGGGACAACTGAGACAGAACAAAGCGATTTCCCAGCATGGTCCTCAAGTAACAGCCCAGATGAAGCTGTTTATTTACTCTTTCAAAGGCTGGCACAAATAAAGGCTGGATGAAAGCCTGCTGGTTTAAGTTCAAGTTTGACATGCTGGAACAGACTCTGACTGCTGGAAAAAAAACCTCAAGGAACACTGTCCATCACTGCCACATCAAGTAAGGGTATCTCTCACTCCATCACCACTGATATGCAACATGCAGGAGCTACTCAGTACATTCCCTTTCGTGGACTACCAGCAAACAGCTCTGAAAAGATAAAAGTGCTTTTAGTAACTAATAACAAAAAGGCATCCAACAGTCTCTTGAAAACGCCAACTTCACACCTACTTCCAAAGCAAACAATAGCCAATTTTTGAGGAAAAAAATACCACTTTTTTACTACTTCCACCCTCTAATGGTTACGTACAAACCACACTGATTCAGTAAAAATGCAACAGTGGTCCCCTGGATCAGGACAGTGAGGACGTACTACAACCTATGCTTTCCACAGTCTCACAGAAAACACCACTGAGAAGTGTGTCCTTCCAGCTATTATCCGCAAAGCCCTCAATAACCAAGTGCCATTCATCCACTCTAACAAACTGCAGGAGCTAGAAAGCCAGCACACTTAAACAAACCTTAAGGTATGAACAATTATACTGGATCAAACAATTATACTTTCCAAATCCACTGTCCTCTGCCTGATAGTGCCTGTTACAGTGGATGCCTGAAGAAAGAATATGAGAACATGACAAATATAGACTGTTTCCTCTGTATTTTTTAAAAATGTTTCCTCAATGTCTCCTGCTTCTTACATAATTATAATTAGCAAATAAACAACCCTATTCACTTTCTGTATGCCATTCATTAAGAAAACTCCTCCATTTGATTCTCAGCACTTGTTTCTTTTCTAACCTGAAAAATCTCTTCGTACAGAAGCAGTTTCATAACACCAAACATACTACAGAGAGAATAAAAGCCATATTCAAAGGGAAAACTTCCCAAGACTGACACACAAACAAACTTGGACCATGACATTTACGCTAGTTGTTTTCACCTCTTTTAGTAGATTCTGCCACAAATTCAAAGTTCTCCAAAACTGGACAAAGACATGACAGAACCCACTGTTTGCACAGGCTTATTCTGTAAGTATTAATTTAGTTTCCCCCAACTTCTTTATCGCGTAGGTACATTTTCCCCTAGCTAGCCTTTCAGGACCCTATTCCAGATCCAGAGAAGAGATGCTTTGACTGAGGTTCACACAGTACATGCACAGAGGGCTAGCAGTCATGATAGGAGATCTGTTCTCTATTACCTCTTATGGTAAAGTCTGAAAACAAGAAACTTAGATCAGTTCATATCAGCCATGCAAAGCAAGTGCCAGCAGTGGATTTGCTCTCCAAGCCTCAGGCCACAAGCATGCACTTTGCAGCTGAAGGGTCACAGACATTTCAGAGGGCTCCTTGTGTAACAGAAGCCAGAAACATATCAGCTTGCCAGCTTTTCAAGGAAGTGTTCTGGGTCATCAGTACAGCATTGACAGGAAAGATTTGGGAAAAAATCTACAGCTTAGAAGTTTCTGAGATATTGCTTTTCAAAAAAAGAGAATCGCACCAATTTGATAAGAACTTCTACAAGCAAGGCACAGGATTTACAAGCAGCTGCAAGCAAAGCAGCCATCTGACTAGAATACGGAACAAACTGAGATCTCACCATTCTGACATGTTTTCATCTGAGCCCTGTTTCTGTTCGTCAGCTTCACACTCCATCCGCTCCTTCCTTCCCCCTTTGTTGAGGAAGGGCCTGTTCTCCCCTGATTCACAAAGGCCATGACTGGATGATGTCCAAGGGGCATTTTCTTTCCAACGCGAAAGACACTGTTTCTTGGCTGACTTGAACCTGCAGCCCCTCTCGTAGTTCCACTCTGACACCCTGAGCTTTTGCTGGAGACTGGCAGCCACCTCTGATGTCACACGTTTGACTTTCCGTCGGCGTCTGAGAGGTCGACAGGGTGCGTTCTCTGTAAAGGAGTCTGACTCATGCCACGAGTGTTGCTTGCTCCTCAAGGTGGCACTGAGAGCTGGGTGTCGTTTGACCACTGCCATGTCATCAGAGTCACTGAAATTGGCTGTCAGCACCTCGCGGCAATCCTTGACAGCTTCGTCCAAGCTTGACTCCGAGGCCTCACTGTAGCAGCAGGCATGCTCTGCCTGATGTGTGAAGTCTGAGCGTCTTTTACGACCCCGTCTCTTACGAAGCTGACGCCGCTGCTGCCGTGGGCTTAGGGCCATCTCTTCCCATAGCTCATCCAGCTTGTTTTGTTCTGAAGTCTGCTCTAAGGCTGAGGCCAAGTCATGCACCAGTTCATCCATTGGCAATGCTACTAAAAACGACAACAATTAGCACCAGACATAAATGCCGCTACCAATACACCACTAGACTACAACGTGCTATAGCCTTTGTAACATTAACCAAGTTACACACTTACTTTGGAGTTGCCTGGGAGAACCCAATGCAGGACAACTTCTGCTTCTTAGGCTAACCTTTACTCCTTCCTTTTGCAAGGGTTAAGTCCCTCTTCTAACCATGGTAGCAGAGATGTCACTACTGCAGCAGTTAAGTGCTCTGTGTCTGAAAAGGCCTTACAGTTGAATCCTTTGCACTGAAGCAACATGCTCTATTACACATCTTAAGGGTACAAGAGCCTGCAACTAATTCACTACTTGGTGTCGGTAAGCCACAGAGATGGGTTAGTCTGCTCAGCAAACAGATTGAGTCCCCCAAAAACTAGACAAGCAGCAAAACTGAGAGTAAAACAGATGGCAAAAGAGGTAACTTGTGAGCCAGCATCACTTCAATAGCAAAACAAAGCACGCAGGACCCCGTGCTTCTTGGAACTGGGTGTATGAGATCGAGCCCCAGCTCCCACTGCCAAAACCTCCCACCCTCGGGGCTGTCAGGCAGCTAATCCAAATCCCCCACCTCACAACCTCCCTCTCCCCACCTCGTACCTTGCCGACAGGGGATTTCTCTCCCTACCTCCTACTGGGCTCAGAAACACCCGCACCCCCATGCCGGTGAAGCACCTGCTGCCGCAGGCCGCCTCCCCTAGTCCGAGCGCCCTCACGCACCCGGCCACACCGTCCCCGTCCTCTGAGAAGAAGCCGGACAACCCCCGGGCCCTACCGGGAACCCTTGTCCTGGTCTCCCCGCCTCACGGGCCCTCCGGGCCTCACCCCGACCCCGCTCACCGTCCGGCGCCCCGCTCCGCCAGCCCCCTCGTCACCGGCGCTTCCGGCCTCCCCGGGCCACTTCCTCCCCGCCCGCCCCGCCTGCGGGGCGGGTCTGGCGGCGGGGGCGGGGGGTTGCACGGCGGAACAGCCTCGCTGCCGGGGCGGCCTCGCTGCCGGGCCACCCCCCCGCCGCCCTTAGACCCACCCCTTAGGCCGGGCCCCGGGTCTCCTAGGGTTTTAATCGCTTCTACGCCGGTTTCGGCTGTGGTTGATGCCACCGTTGGAGCCATTTACAGATCATTTACCTGCTAACGGGGCAGCTCTTGCCATACGCTTACTCTTTAGTTGCTTGGTTATATTATTTTTTAATAGGCAGCCGATAAACTCGGTGCACAAACTCCTCCATTTCACTGCTGGCGCACTAATCGCATATATCAGAATGGAAATTAGTCATCTCCTAAATTAAACCTCTCTGGGTTATTCCCCTCTCCTCAAGCCTTGTGCCTTTTTTTCCTGTCATCTTACACATCACCAGCAGCCATCAGAATAAAGCCAGATGTGACCCTGCCACCATCCCATTTTGTTTAGCATTCCCTGTTATTTCTCACCTTTCATGTTGTTTTTTGTTTGTTTGTGGTTCGGTTTTGGTAGGGTTTTTTGTGTTTTGTTTTTTGTTCTTTTCTTTTAACCTAGGTAGCTGCATTCATATTCAAGCCAATACTGGCTCATCTTTCAAATAACATTTTACAAGGCGGCATATCAAAGGGTTTGCCAAAGTCCAGTTATATTATGTTCATGGTATTCTCTTCACTAATTTTGTAGATTCAGTCAGACAATCAGGTTTGGCTGACGTGATTTTTTTCTCTACAAACCTATGCTGCTGCTTATTATTCGTAGATTTCTCATCCTTTGTATTTTTGCATTTTTTTCTACCCTCATTTATTCCATCATGTCACTAGGAGCAGAAGTTACTCTGAAAGGGTGATAATTACCAAGATCACCGCTTCCTCTCTGCTCCCTCCTGCAAAAGACTGGTATGGCACTTGCTTTTCCTCAGTCCTCTGGCACCCTCCCTAGTCTGTCGAGATACTTCAAAAAACAAGAGAATCCTTGGGCTTGCCATTGATTTCTACACCCCAATAGGACAGTTGTCATTTCACTTCACTGAGCTTTCTACATGCCATTTCTCTAACCAGTCTTTTATGTCGATCTGAGCTGTCACGTTAACATTTTCATTAGCTTTTAGTTCTCTGAGAAATTTCCTTGGAAAAGAAATATTAAAAGAAGAAAAACAGCCATTAGCTAGACCATTTTTATCCCATTCCCAACAGCTGACTTCATTTAAGTTACTTTCTCCATACCAATTTGTCCGTAAAATTCTGTCGTTTTGTCTTTTTAACCCCTTCCATGGCAGTAACTCCCCTGATTTGCCTGCAATATTTTGTTTTCCCTGCCAGTTTCCTATTTCCAATACAGGGGTTTTCTTTTTACTCTCAGATCTGAGAGCCAATCCCTCCTAAAATCTAATCCTGTTTCACCGCTGCAATCCTTTTTCATGCTCCAGGATATAAAATAGCTACAAAATGTCTGGGTTAGAGAGAAACTCCCCTGATGGGAAGGTTATTCTGTAAACATCCACTTCAGAGCTTCTTACCTCTTCATTTTAAGCACTCAGTACTTGCTGCTGTTCCAGGCAGGATAACAAACCAAACGATTGTGTACAAGAAATCCTGTGTTCAGAAGTCCTGGGGAGATGGCAGCAGATGACCATTCTAATTTCTCTTGTTTTCCCTTCATTTTCCCAAATAGTTCTCTGCTGTTTCTGTTGGTCAACAAACTATTTTGCAACTGGTATAAATTTTACTTCACCCGTCCATTTTTTTTAGCCATTTCCAGCAATTCAAACCGAACTTCAACAGATGTTGGCAGCATCTGGCCTGCGTAAAGGCAGGAGATGGGGGGGTCAGGATTTTCTGGGAGAGGGCAAAAGCAAAAAATAGGGCAGAAGCTGCTTTTGCAATTACAAGAGTCCGAAGAACTAAAAGGGTGCAGCAATGGAACACTAATGTGTACAGAGAAAAATCAGAAAATTCGGAACAGAAATCAGAGAAATACAACGGAACAGTTTCGTTAATCTGGTTTCAAGCAGTTTATGGTATCTCTGTTGTGTCTTACAACATTCACTTTAGAGTAGGCCAGTGACGATGAATTTGGAATCCTTGCCTTCACTCAACTTCATCCTGCGTCCCTGGCAAATTATTTATTCTCTGTGCAGTTTGCAGGTGCAACAGTAACTGCCCCATCTTCTCAGCATTAATTTTGCTCGTGAAATGCTCTAGGGATAGAGAACATTCAGTGGCTCTTATCCCGACTGGATTATTATCCATCACTGGATATAACCTGTACATACAGGTTTCTTTTCCCTGACCAGAGGCTGTGGTCACCAGTGCTGAACTGCTGTTGCACCCGGAGGTGGGAGAAGAGATGTTAGGGGTGCGGGACGTTTCCGAGGTGAGCAGGAGAGGAAGGTTGGCTGGATGCTTGCAGCGTGTTGTTGCGGTGCCTTTGCCCAGCTCCCTCTCCCGCGGACAGAGGGAGAGGCATGGCCCAGGAGGATGGGGAGAGTAGAGGAGTCATTGCTGTGCCCCAGCAAATGCTCTGCCTGGTCCCACGGTGCTTCTCAGCAAAACCTTCCAGGGGTTAAAAGGAAAAAGAGAGAGACAGAAAGGGGACAAGAGACAAAGGGAGGAATAAAGTCAAAAAATGTGCCGTGAAGCTTCTTGCAGCAAAACGCAGAGAAAGTCATTTCCAACTTCTTTCATCTCAGAGATGAAGCCACTAAATAAAAGGGCAGCGCAGAACACAAGGGCTTTTAATCTGTCTCATCTCCTTCATAATAACTGCAAATTTTCCCTGGGCTCCTGGGAGTGAGCCTCTTTCCTCTGTCTTTGCCTTATCTCCCCCCTCCATATTTCACAGCCGGCTCGGCTCCCCTCACTCGGCTGCCCCCGGCCCAGTCTCTGAGAGGCCTGTGGGAGCCGCCAGCTCCCAGGGCCTCATTGTTCCCGGCTTGGGAGGAAGCTCAGGGAGGGAATTGAAGGCAAGTCAAAGGGAAACGGCATCATCGCTGCTTCATTAATGGGAACCTTTCAGCAGAAAACATATCAGAGCGAGGTCTTTTCAGAGGCAGTAATTAGCAATTTGGAGCCTTCCCCCCTCAGGAGATGCAGCTGCGATCTAACAAGTGGGAGCAGTGCTCGCCTCCTTTTACGGCTTGTATTTATTGTTTTTAATTTTCTCCGTCTTCCTCCCATTGTCCAGCCTCCTCCTCGCTGCCAGATAAGGGCCCTTTATTAATCGCTCCCTTTTAATTCTTCATTAATGATAATAACTTTCTCTGGCGTGCGGAGAGGAGTTAATCTTTCCTGGGTATTGAGAAAGGACAGGGCTGAAAGGGAGGGAGTGAAGAAGTGCATGGTGGACAAGGCTGCACCGCCACATCTCCCTCCCGCCCCACCACCCGGAAGGAGTTTCTGAAGACTTTGGCTGTCGAGCTGCGGGTTGCCCATTGGAGAGTGTCAGGCTGTCAGTTTGGTCAAGCTGTGTGGGTTTGGTGGGCTGTACCCTGGTTCAGAGGGAGAGACTTTCTCTGCTTGTCTTTGCCAAAAAATATCCAGCGTCTTGGTGTGACTAACAGGCTGTGTCTACTCATCTTGTAAGAACGCTCCCACAGACACCTTCCAAGCTCAGTTTTCCAACTGCCAACACTGTCCAAGCTTAGACAGCACCTGAATGTGGAAACAAATGGCATCTGGGAGGTTCTGTACATGACAAGACCCTTCCTGGTTCCTCCACCAGGCAGCTGACACAGTCTGTGCCTTGGATTGCTCGCGTCTGGAAGTGCCAGTCCACCGGCGTGGACATCTGTGTGAGGTGACTGCTGACAGACTGGCTCAGCACGGGCAGCCCAGTGACAAAGGCTGGATGAAGATGGCAGGGAGGGAAGGAGGCTGTCATGCAGGCTGCGGCCATGTGCATGGAGATACAGTCAGTGAATACCAGCCTCAGGAACATGGTTAGGGTGGACAGTGCTGCAATACCCAATATGTTTACAGACCTTAGCTTCTCTTCCTAGCTTTCTGTACCACTGGCTTCCTGGGAACCCCTGATAGTAAAGGCCATGCAACTGATCTTGCCTTCTAAAGGTAGCCTCAGCCCTTTCTGGGTAGCCGGGCATGCCACTGCCCGAGTAAGAATATTTTACTGCTACCAAATATGAGGAGAAAAAGGATGAATGTTACTGTCACCAGGACAGGTGGATCCACAGCCTCACTGAGAAGTGCCAGGTTGGCAACAGTGGGAGATGCTGAGGGAAGGGAGCAAACAGCATGATGAGAACACAGGAACTTCAAAGCAGGAGCTCAAGCTTATCAATCAACTGCAGAGACAGCTCTGCGGCCTTCCCTTGCGGGGTGGTCCCATCCCAGCTTCACACCCTGGTGTCATTCCACGGGCGTTGCCAAAGAAGCTGCCCACAGTTCAAATTAGTGACTCCCATGGCCCTAGAAGCATGAGTCACCACATGCTCATCTGTGACAGATCTTACAACAACATCACTATTGTTGTACGTTGATCTGAGGCACTTGTCCAGCAGTGCTGGGAACTCGGCGAGAAACCAAGCTGCTGAGGCAATGAGGGCAGGAATGGGGAGACAGAAAAAAAACAAATTTTCGTGTTTTCATTTGCTGCTTCCTTGATGTCATTTGCAGGGCAGATATCCTGTCTGTGTTCTTTTACAGACCATGGTAGTAGATATTTTTTTCTCTGCAGTTAATGCTCTTTCTCAGCCCAACAACTGGACTCTTGCCAGTGGCTGTGGGGCAGAGAGGGTGGTTTATTTCTAGTTACCATTCTACAAGCATCAGCTGGTGTTTCCCTAATATGCTCTGATTCTCAAGTGTCTTTGAGGGTGAAACGAAACTCAAGCCTACATTTTTGTTCCCATGAGTAATCTGCTGCCAGCACCTTTGGTGTTCATTTAATATGGACTTTGAAGGGTTCCTGATAGTCCCAATAATCAGGGATGGCCTGTGTTTCAGTGTCCTGTGAAAGACCTGTGCTTAGTTTCCAATTACTCTAATAAACTGTGGGGAGATGTCTAAAATAACTTTCTAGCTATGAACTTGAAGTAATATAGAAAGTGAGGCTAGCCTGTCTATAAATGTTGCATTTTCCAGTGGGTCAGATACTCCCATTAAATGTGAGCTTATTGTTTGCCCACAGCATGCCTGCATCAGGCCAAAAGACTTCAGCTGCATGCAGCAAATGGAAGAGGTTTTCAGCTAACAGTAATAAATGTATTTTAAAACATGCACCTTCTCTTTAGACTCGGTGAATCAGATCACCTCTGGTCTAACACTGCTCCCCCGCACTGGCAGACCAGCAGGGTCTATCAAATCCTCTCCTTCACCCTTGCTGCCGCACTAGTCATAGAGGTGCTCTGCACATTCTGGGACTGTTGCCTGCCTTCATACCTCTGGCAGAGGATGGACGAAGTCTGCATGGTGGAAACAGAACGAGATGAAGTGAGGAGAGCCAGGAGATTTGTGGAACCTGGTGCATAAGAGGGCCACTCTCCTTCCAGTATTAAGTGCTGAGCACTGAATAGAGATTCAGATTCTACCTCAGTCAGGATTCATGGGAACTTTGTATCTCCTAGAAGTTGGCTGAGCAATGACCATAGGCAGGGTACATGGTCAGGACTTGTGACAAGGTGCCACTCCTGCTGATACAGCCAAGTCAAACTCCTGAGGATACTGTAAATATAGGTGTGAGGCAACATAAACATTACTGTGACAGGTGAGAGACAAGGCATTGAAGAGCTCCTTGGGAAAGAAATTTTTTACATGGAGAAAAATCAGTTTTACTTGGATTCTTCCATGGAAAGGACAATTAAATATAGTAAACAGGGTGTTAATAATGCTGTAACAAGGAAGCAAGAGCTAAATAAAAAGAGAAACGGTGTGCATGCAAGGCAGGAACTGAACAACCACTAAAGAAATCACGTGAATCCTCTTAGCTTTGCAAGTGAAAGGCTGGTCATGAAGTTACTCATGTCTTACGTAACATGTTTTATCTGATTATTTGCTTTATTTAGCAATAGATCAAGGACTTCTGTAGGAGTGGAATGGCCTAGGTTCTTGTTACGGTGTCTGTCCACCTGCCATTGCTGGTGTAACAACAGTGGCTTCTGAGCCACCCAGAGGGTCACCCAGCTGACCTCAGGGACCCAGCTAAATCCCCTGAGGATGCTTTCATGTTCAGCAAATAAATACTTTTGCCACAGCAGCGGAGAACTGGTTGTGGCCCCAGAGATGCTGGTGAGGACCGGAACATCATGGATGTTAATGTCGGGTGGCAGGAACCGAGCGCTTGCTTGCCCTCAGCAAGAACAAGCAGTATTTCAAAAGCTATAGGCCTCAAAGCAAGTCAGCACAGCCGAATGTGGGGATCACCCACAAGGACTGGTGAAGCCTCGAGGAAGCTGGAATGATGCCTTTTGCAGTTATAATGATCGCAGGTTTTTCTCCCTGGAAGTCCTCTTTTGAGTCTCTTGCTCCTCTCCTGCTGTTCCTGCATCTTGAGATTATCTGCCTGTTGCAGCGAGATCAACTGGTACGCAGCAGAGCAGCAGGTCTTATGTGCGGCTGCAAGGCATATTACAGCTCTGTGTAAAGTAGGCAAGCAGGGCTTGCCAGAAGGCCTCATTAGAGGCATTGTCATTCCTTATTTGAGGGAAGGCAAAGGTGCTCTACTCACTGGATGTCTCAGCCAGGGCACACTTGTTGAAGCAGCAGGTTTACATATGGAGCTATTATGCATGTGGGATCTATAAATGTGTAGCTTTAGAAAGCAACCAAGAGGACAGCATTTTCTGAGTCACAAGTGCTGCTGGAACACAGCTGCATGCGACAGCAGCCAGATCCCTGCCCCAGGCTGCACTTAACCTCCCCCTGCCCTCCAGACCAGCCTGCAGCTAGGGCTCTGCTCCCTGACATCCATGTGCTCACTCCTCCTACCACTACTCACTTTCTACACAGTGTATTTGCCTGGTCCTTGCCTGTTGTTGCTCAAGACCCAAGTAGACCTGGCCATTCCCAGCACTGCACCCAGGTACCCCCTCCTCCAACCCCAAGCCATGGCCAGGGGAGCTGAGGTGCTGACATTGCCAAGCCTTTCGGAGGGCTGAGAGCGCTTCACGGTAAGGAAGAGGCAGCAGTGTGGATCTGGGGGGAGGGGGAGGGGAACAGCCTGACAATCCCCTTCGAATTATAAACATATCCTCTTTAAATACATTTCTAAGGATAACATTTGTATTACTGCGTCCTGTGACTGCTGATAGGGCCCTGCTTATCACCTCGGTCTCTCCTCCTTTCTCTGGGCCCTGCTGGGAAAGGTCCCTATCTGGAACCGAGCTGGCAATCCTCCGCCAAGCAATTGTTTCAGTCCAGGGGAAAAATTAATTTCTGCCTATCGTTAATTGAGAGAATTGTGTGGAGAGCTGGGAGGGGGGCTGACGGGGGGAGTGGGGGATGGAGTGGGGAAGAGAGAGATCGTGTTATTAACAGTGTCCCTTTCATAACCAAATACCCTGATTTCCATCAGTGAGATGAGAGGCTCATTACAGCAAGAAGGTGATTAGAGAACTTGGAGGAGCTATCAGGCTAAGCAGGAGAGTGGCAGGGAATTCGGGAGGGACTCCCAGCAGAAGGGCAGCTGCACTAACCAACCATCCCCTCTCACCCTCACTGCCATCTCCTCTATCCCTCTTCTCCCTGTCAGCTGCAGTGACCCCCTACCCACATCTCAAGAAAAAGCCATGAAGAAGTTCAAAGATCAGCAGGTTTAATGGCTGGAGAGATGTTTTACATGGTGGCAGAGCCCGCACACTCATAACCAAAAGCCCACTGGAGTTGTTGAGCTCCTAAAGGCCCAGCTGACAACTCACCTCAAATGCCTTTCCCCGATGGCCAAAGATCCACGAAAGTGTTCTCCTCCCTCCCAGACATGCCCCTCATCACCTGACTCTTCAAAAAGTGGCTAAAAACTAGGACCCCTGACTGTCTCACTCACACAAATTATGTACAAGCGGAATGAAACTACCTCAGACTGCACTCCGATCCAGCTTTTGCACCACTCTTTCCATGTGTGTCTCCTGAGCTATTTCCCCTGTTTTAGAGGTATCACTGCTGTGATAAAACACACCAACCCCCAAGCCATCTCATGCACCCTGTGTACGTCTTCATGAATTTGCTGTCCTTCAGCTCACAGTCACTCCTCTGACAAATAGCTACAGAATCCCCTTGATTCCTGACATTGCTAGAAATAACTTTCTCCCCCTTCGGGAAGGTAAGCAGCCTTGAAAATTCATCGGGCCCGCATAAACACCATGGGATGGGACTAGGATAAAAAGTTGAACTTCTCCTACCTTGCAAGTGAATGATGCAATGCAATTTAGTAGAATCTTTATCTTCCTATCCACTGCAAATTTGTCTGGGATACAAAAAAAAAAAAAAAAAAAAAAAAAANAAAAAAAAAAAAAGGAAAGTTAGAGTAATCTATCTAACCCATTACTCCAATAGTTAACAGACAGGGATTAGTCATTGGGATCATTGGGATTTTTGTGTTGGTAGTGTATTGACAATGCTGTACTTAAGACTGTCAAAAA
This sequence comes from Pampusana beccarii, assembly GCA_013399365.1. Lineage (NCBI taxonomy): Eukaryota > Metazoa > Chordata > Aves > Columbiformes > Columbidae > Pampusana > Pampusana beccarii. The sequence goes on along the minus strand of VWYH01000674.1, from coordinate 659,801 downwards.
TCCTGTTCTGAGATGACAAAGGGGCCTTTGGCAAGGTCCACACTGGAGAGAGAAGCTGCAGAAAAGTCAAAGCATCAGCTAAGCAGCTACAGATTGAAAAAAAATTATGAGGATTGGAGTAATCTCTTCCTTTGACAAACGCCATTCCTCTAGGCTTGGGATGAGGGGCAGGTTGTCTCACTCTATAGACTGCAGGGAACTCAATCCAGCACAACACTCGCAAGAAATTGATGTGAAAACATACTTTTAGAAGATAAATGGGCTACTTTTCGTCTAGAACATGCAGGAGAACATGAAGGCAGACAGAAGTGCTCACTGTCACAGTGTGTGGGGTTGTGCGTAAAGTAGCACAAACAACATGTCCTAAACTCCCACGCCAGGCAGATCTCCTACCTCTTCCTACCCTAATCACATCTACCCATGACTGTGTGTTGAGCTCTAGTAATCTCCAGCTCCTCTGGCAGATCCCGACAGAAGCAGACCCTCCACACAAGGCAAAGCTTCCCATTTTAGCACCAAATTTCATTGCTGATAAGCAGAGGACATGTCCAGGAATATACCGTCTCTTGGAAAGCTAGCTGGAGGGCAGAGTGGTCACCAAGATCCATTCAATCCTTAGCAATTTCTCTTCATTCACTTGTCCCCATGGGACAATTACTGGCAAAGAACCAATTGTTAACAGACAGTTAAGAGTAGTTCCAGGGCCCAACTTCAAAATCTTTGAAGCCAGAATGATTTGTGAGACTGTATATTTAGCCTTTCCTCTTCAACAAAGTGTACATTTCTTGCTGATTTCTGTGCAAATCATTAGTAAAATGGAAACAGAGAAGAATACTCATCATAAATTGTGTGCTGAAATTCTGGGTTACTCATGTCATTTTCTTCTAAAGATGCTGAAGCCTTAGCCTTGAATTTCTAGCATCATTAGTCAACTAAGGAATAAAGAGAAAGATACTGTATTAATAGGTAGTTCTGGTCTAATACAATTGATAGTAAGGCCAACATAGGTTTCATGCCAACCCTTCAGCTAATCTGACCTCTGCTCAGAGGGGCTCTGGAGAAAAAACACAGTAGCGTGATAGGCAGCCTGACCCAGGGACTAAGCACCCAGTCCTGGGCAGCTGGACACAAACACCCTCTCACCAAGCCTTAAGCAGCTTGGACTCCACAGAGGTTGCTGTAAGGTGGTGGGCTCCAGCTTTGGATACCCAATCTGAGCTATTGTTCTGCACTCAGCCCAGATTACCTCCAGGTGGGGAAGTCTAGGCCTTGCTTCTCAAACCAAAAATGATCAGGCATTTGCAAAAGTCTCTGCTACTAGCTATTATATTTTCTTCCTCAGGCAGTACTCTGCCACCAACTTCGCAAGGCTGCAGCAAGGAGGTATGAGGAAGAGCTTGTCTGGCTGCTTCTCCTGCCCTCTCTCTCTGCAGCCCATCAGGAAGCAGAGAAGGAGAGAGGCTGCATGCTCCGTGTCCTGCTAAAGCCAACCCAACTGATGGCTCCAAGGTGTCAATTATAATGACTAGAGCGGAATGAGACTGGGAAAGGGGACAACTGGAATATGTAAAAAGAACAGAAATAGGAGGTGTTGGGGGAGGAAAAGAGCCAAGTAGTGACAGTGAACCAAGGACAGTGACTGAGATAACACAAGAAGATGGATGGGAAAGAGAAGAAAGGATTAGAGTTTTTCAAACAAGGGAAAGCGCTGAAAAAGGGAAAGAGGCAGAACTTAAATATTACAGTGATATAAGATCTACACAATCACTTCATTAAATGGGTCAGTGAGAAAACAACATGGACGTTGATAGATGGTATACAAAGAGAGAGAAAAAAGGCAAATTAGCAAAGGGAAGGTGGGAAACCAAACAAGACAGTACATGCGGCTTCAGTGTTACTGAACTAAAATGACTAATGTTCCTATTTATTATTACTTTCTTGGCTATCACCCTGTATCTAACTTCTCTTTGCCTCTACATCTTCGGTTCATCAGCATGGGATTCAAAAGGGACAGCATGATTATTTTGACCACCTCTTTCTGTATTATCATGTATTACTCTAGATCTTATAGTGAGTCCGCTATAAGAAAAAGAGACCATAACTGAACCCCAACAAAGCATGTGGGAGCATTTCAGCAAGTGAGAAGAAAACCCCCTCACGCACACAGAGTCAGTCCCGCTGAAGCCCTTCCTGCCGCTCACACTGCTTGGGCACTGCTGGGTGATCTAGAGCACTGAACAGTGGTTAGGTGGAGCCCTTGAAGAGGACGGGATGAGGGTCAAAGTGCTGAAAATCAGTTCATAGGGCAACTCCAAGATGCTCTGATGATCTCTGGTGTCCCAGGGAGTCGCAGTGCAGGGCAAGGTGGGACAGACCGTGTGCTGGCATAGGGAGCATGCACTTCCAGCATCTCTCCTCCAGTTCAGCACAGAGAAAGTGAGGAAATTAGCCAAACTCACAGAGTGAAAGAGAGCATGACAGCTGTACAAAGAGGGACAGGCAAACAGAGCTGCAGGCAGAGAACATGAGAGAATTTCAGGAGGAAGCATTTGAAAAACAGAAATACGACTACAAAAAGGAGAGTGAGGGTGAATTAGACAGAGAGAGATGGAGACACAGGCTGTGTTTGGAGGAAAGAGCATAGGTGGAGAAAGGAGGGGGCAAAGTCTGAGGCACGCAGTGAGTTCAGAACAATCTCCATTCTCTACAGCGCTTTCTGTTTAAAAAAATAAAAAAGGAATGATGGAGAAGGGGAGAGAGTCAGACAAGTTTAATGATGTGTGTTCAAAGCTCAGATTGGAAAAATGACAGAGAAAAGCAGCCTGTTTCGGCTCTAATAAATTGTTCTTTGCTGTAAGAGACGCCTGTCGCAGCATTAATACAGGGCCCTAATACACGGGTCAGGGTTAAGTAATTTTCTCCGGCAACTTAAGCGAATAATGAAGCTGGCAGCGGCTAGTGGCGCAGTGGGAGAGATGGCCCAGGCCGCCGGCACTTTGTCTTCATTTATTATGCCAGCTCTCATGATTTGGGTACTGGCTGCAGCGACGGGAAGCCTCCACCGAGGAGATATCGCTTCATTTCGGCAAGGTAATGAAAGCTGGGATGGGGGGAGGATAAACCAATTTGCTGGCTGACATGGGAAGGAGTGATTTGCAGGCCTGAGTAAGGGAGGGGGGTGACCAAGCGAGAGGAAGCACAAGGCTAAACCAAGGGGGGTGCTCAAGGCCCTTCCCTGAGATAATGGCACCATGTTTGTGGGGAGGGCAATGGAGCAGGACCAAACAGGAGGGGATGGTGCGGCTCGAATACAGCACACGTCAGGACCTAAGGGTGCGGGGCATAGGGAAGAACCACCAGGAAGAACAGCGTGGGCAGGAGAGGCTGCTAGAGGAGAACGCAGCAGGAGCAGGTCCAAGGGCTGACTGAAGTGGTTGGTGGAGTAAAGTTGAAGTAGAAGAACATGTAATGGTAGGAGGATGGAAGACAAGCAGAGAGCAGACATGCAGGAGAGGGCACAAACAAGCAGCAGGGTGAACGGGAGAGCAAGGGATGTTGTCCTGGCACTGTGGGGAAGGGTGACCCTCACAGGCAATTTGTCTAAGGCACTGCAGTTCTGGAGCTCACTGAAGTTCATCCCCACCGAGCCCATCGCTCTTCTCATGAGGAAAAAAGCTCCAGATAAAGCACAGGGCAACCCTGCTGCCACATATGTCCCAGGAGAAGAGAGAACTTCTGTCTTCTGCACTCCATCCCTGCCACATGGGCATACGCAATCCATTGCCAAGCCTACTTCTTCAAAGAAGATTAGCAATGACCAATTTTATGGCTTAACTCTGACCAGCCTGGGCATACTATTTGAATGCTCACAGTCCCCTCTGATTACCCCTACAATGCCAACCTCTCTTCTCAACCCGAGTGGATATATGCCTAGTGGCCAAGATGCTACCTTCATGCCTACTTTAAAATACTCTGAGCATATCCCTACCTCCTTCAACATTCACGGTCTCCACTCCCAAAACAATGAAGGGAATGGAGGCAACAAAACCCTGGCAGAGTTGAGTCTGGGACTCTTACACTCTCCCTTCCTCCCCCTCCTCTCGATGTGGGTTAAGGATTTCCAATAAGGACCAAATGTTGGAGGCTTAACACTGCAGTCTCTGGAGAAGCAGGCCAATTTCACACTAATCTTCCCCATGAAGGGAGAGAGCATCGGAAGCAAGAATTACATCAAAGAGAAGTTAATGCTGAGAAGCACACAACAAAAAGGAGCTGCTTTCAGTTTCAAATGAATACACACAGCTGGATTAAGAGATCAGGCAGCTCAAAGCCTGTATCACAAGCTTTGGTACCCAGGATTTAGCCAGCAGGGAAGAGTTCTGATCTGGGGGCTCTTTTGAAAGGAGAGGAGGGTCTTTACAGAGCACTGCAGGTATTTGAGAAGAGCTGGGTAGAAGACAGGGAGGCTGATCTCTTGGTCTGGCTTCCACTGACCTCTTCTAATAAATATCATGACAGACTCAGATAACGAGATGGGTTTGTGCAGCCTACATAGCTCCTGAAGCCTTTTGGTTAGTGAGCAGTTACCCTGTTGTTTCCTCCTGCACTGCACAGCCCTCCCTCCTGCCTGGGTCTGGGCCATTGCAGTTGTGTGGGGAATAGCCCTCCCGGTCCTGAAAGGCAGGCAGTCCTTTCCCTCATGGCAGGAGGTGCATTCAGCTTCAAAAGCCACTAGCAAAGGCAGCTGAGCTCCCTGTAATATAAAGCACACCCTCTGGAGTGAAGGAGGGCAGCGGGTGATTGCAGTAACATGTCTGTTGCCCCGTTTTAAGTGGTGCTGAAGTGAGTCCCAGCGCGCTCCCCCCGCAGGGAGCCTGACAGGTGTAAATCCCACGATGAATGAAGGCACCAAGCCCTATAAAGCTGGGGCCTCTCCGCGCGTCTCCGCTCTGATTGACTTGTCGGCTCTCTAAGGCTGACTCTATCAGCTCCTCGCTGCCTCCAATTCCAGGTGTGATTTAGTTTGGAGATGAGAGGTGACAGTTAACATTGGTACTCGTCAGTGTAGATCAGACACAGTCACACTGTCTTCTCCTGACTCACTCCCCTCCCCCGTGCTCCCCATCCCTCTGGTATCTCCCACTCCTATCTGTTGCTCTTGTCCTCCCTGCCCATCCTCGTCCAGTTCCTCCGTTTACCACCAAATCCTTCTGCTTCCCATCACCACTGCCAGAGCTTATAATCGATAAATTCTTCCCTATCTCTTGGATTTTCTGTCCCAGAATAACAGACTCCTAATGCTTTCTTCAAGGGAGCTTCTCTCATGCAGAGACTGGGAACAGCTGTTTTGGTTTGTCCTTTCCAGTTCGCTGTAAAGCTAAGCAAGCAGTATCTAGCAAATACTCTATTTGCCAAATTTAGCCTGTTTCTCCACTGGTGGGTTATTTGTTCGAGTTGAATTCTCTAAAGTGTATTTGCTGTTTGGAATTCACCAAACGTTTTTGAGGAATAAATCTGCACTTGAAGACAGAAGAAAAGAGGAATTTTGCACTTAATGTGCAAGATTATAACTGAATTGTTTGGTCTCGAAGGGCTCTTTGCAGTCCATATGCTGTAATATCCTAGAACAGCCCTACAAACCAAGGTTTCTGACACAAATGCTCAGATTTCACATCTGGAACTCATCCTTGATTCAAAATTTCAAGTTCACAGAACATTTCCTGCTAATACCCACTAATTATAACCCTAATGAAAAAGGAATACAAGGGAAAAGAATCCCACTTTTTACTAGAGATAATAGTTGCAAAAAATCTTGGATGTATTCTCACAGCTCTCTTTAATCCAAGTAACTTACTACTCTGTCACTCTTGGTCTTCCCAATCACATTCAGTTTTAGCCCCTAGTACTTTAGCCCCCTATGTTACAAGATTTTTAAGCCACACTAAAAAAGGCAACAGCTCCAGCATCACCAAATAGGAGGTAACTCAGTGGGCGTGTTGGTTAGGTTCATCGTCTTCAGTTCCCAGTTCCCATCCTCTTAATTTTCAGTAACTTTTGTGGCTGATTCCCAGTGAGGTACATTCTTTTCCTCTTTTCCAGGGTATGGTCACCCATCATCACAGGTTTCACTGTACCAGAGAGTTTGCTCATAAATTTACAGATTACTTAAGATGGAAGAGACTGAATGGACATTGTAAGATGGCAAGAGAATCCAAAATGACCTTGGCAAATTAGAGAAAAGGTCTGAAAGAAAGGAGGCAGGTCAGCCACAGTACCATGCTCATCAGGCAGGAACAGCACAAGCAGATGCAACTATACAACTAAACGGAAGGTGAGTGACTTGCAGAGCCACATTGCTGCAGCACAGGACATATCACATGCATGTTGCATTTGGAAGTGATAACTGAGATGGGCTAAAGCTCCCTCAGCATACTCTCCAGTATAACTGCGCCTGAATAATTGACTGCACAATCACGGGTCTGGAGAAGAATAAGGTGTGTAGCAGCACTATAGAAATGGATGTAGGGAGAAACAGTCGGTTACAAGCTGAAGACAAATCCCCATGCCAAGCTGTTATGAAAAGGCAAACAATGTACTGGGCTGTACAAACAAGAGAACAGCCTGTAAGGCACAAGAACTAATCCTTGCATTCCCCTTAGTATTAATAAGGACCGAGATGGACTTCTTGGCCCTTGGTTGTTCCTCTCTGGACACTGAAGTTTAAGGAAAAAAAAAAGTGGATGAGCCAGAAGGACCCAGGGAAGTTAAGCAAGAATAAATGGAGATCTAGAAAACCTGGCCTGCAGGGAAAAGGCTATAACTGAGTTAGTTTAGTCTAGAGGGGAAAAAAAAAAAAAAAGAAGACTGAAGAAGACATGATAGCAATGTTCAAATACATAGCAGGCTGCTTTGAAGAGTCAAGGTCTTTGGAGAGTAGGAGAAATTGTAACCTTAAGCTGGATCAAGAGAGATTTAGAAAGCTTGGACAACCTTTTAGCTCTACGTGTAGTAAAGTCTTGAAATAATCTGATTAGAGGGGTTGTGGTAGCACCATGATTTTTCTTAAAGACCGAGTTAGGCAACCATTTGGAAGGAATCACATAGGTATCTTTGGGCTGCATTAGATGAATTTTCAGCTTTACTTCCTGCTGTATTTTCTCTGAATCTGCAAATATATTGATGACATTCTGCTAACATGACAGGAACTACTCATAACACCTAGTCCCTTCCAGAAACAAACAGCTAGCTGAAAATCTGCACGGGAGCCACACTAGCCCGTGAATGATAACAGGAGCCGTTAGCTAAGTTCTGTCTATGCTTCCCAGCACGGCTATGACAAAATGAAGAAGAGAGGAGAAGAGCCATTATATACATAGCACGACACTGCTGAGAATTTAAAGGAGTGTGTCCTTTTCTCTCTTCATTAAAGACCAAGATGCATAATTTAGAGGCTGAAGACTGTCTGCTGCAGATATTGCTGAATTTTGTGATTCCTTCTAAGTCTAGGTATTTTAATGATAAATTAAGCTCTGAGCCCTTGAGCTTCAGTGAGGTGTGACTGCAGTTTTGTCCAGGGCTGGTGAGAAAGAATGTTTAGAATACACTTCTCCTTTAATTCAGAATGCATGAATAATATTTACTGATACTGATTGATTAATAATTTTATATATATATATATAAAATAATAATTAATGATATTTTTCCTTTAACCACAAGTTATTCCTCTGGCTGCCCTTAGAGCCACACCAGTGTGGAAATAGTAATGATATGGGAAGCTACTGCAGTTGGCTGGTTCCTTCTTGTTTAGTCTGGTTTGGGTTGGCTTCATTTTGTTTATTTCAGGTAGCTTTTGTTCTCTGACATCTATATTCAATCACTCATTCTCAGTAACCAGGAGGCACCGTGAGCAAGGTATGTCCATGGCCTAAGGATCACCAAGAAGTTCCATCTCTTCCTCTGACTTACGTATTCACCCCTTGAATCTGAAGTGCTGCTGTTCCCTGCACTGTCAAACAACACTAGTCAAAAGCTCAAAGTGGCACTAGGTACAGCTGTCCACATCGTCATCCATCTACAAAAGTTTAGCAGAAGACCTTAGTGGTGGGGCACATCTGTCTTTTTCATGAACTTGCCCCGTGACACATGACAGCCACTGTTAGAGGCTGGATATTGAACTAGATGAACCACTTGCCTTCTCTGCAGGGGTATTCCTGCATCACTCAATTCTGAGGGCACGATAGCACGGTACTGCATGTTCTTCACCACCTTCCCACACATAGTCCAAGGTCCATGCTATGTGTGGCTCACCAAGACAGTATGAGTCACTGAAAACAGAAGGACTGGAAATGCTCCCATGTATACTCATGGAAACTGGAGGCTGGGTGCTCTCAGTCCCAGCCTAGGGAAGACACTCATGAAGTGGTTCCCAGTTACAAGAAGAGCAAGCTGAAAATTCAAGTTTAAGCAATGAAGCCTTAGGAAGGCATGAACAGAATCCATGGGAAAGCTTGGATACCCTGGAATTACGTAAGTCAGAGCAGACACGGAGACAGTGAACTCTCAGATGTTTCTATGGAGCTTCTCAGTTCTTGCCCCAAAGCTCAGCAGCACTGGAGCCCGAACAGATTCATGACTACACTCACTGCTAAGACATTCCTCAACACCATCTTAGCCTCTCCAGCATCTATCTGCCAGCCAGGATTCTTCATCTTCCCGTTGTCAGAATCTAAATTATTTCTCTCATTTATATGGCTATATGACAGCCGTCCTCCTATTCCATCCCAAATCCTCTTCTCCAGAATACAGATATTTACCTCTCAATCTGTCTTCATTTACTTTTTCCTCATTCTTTGCCCTACTGAAGGTCCCACCTCTACCTTCAGCCAGAAAGGGGACATTCAGAGATACACCATGCAAGCTGTATCTGGGAGACTATTTACCCAGGCAGCCTCATCTTGTCACAAAAGTCTCCAGATAGGGGAACTGCAGAGGGAAATGGGCAGTGCCAGCACAGAGCACAGGGTGACTGAGCCTGCCAGCTTCTCAAATTGCCAACTTCTCTGTCAAATCACCGCCAGCAGAGCACACACACATCTCATTTTTTAATATTTGAAGGCACTCTTGACAGTGTTGGGATGCAGCAGCAGAGCAAACTTGTAACACTACAGAGTGGCTAAAAGCCTCTCCAGAGGGCTGCTTCCTCATCCCAGCAGAGATCCCTGCGTCTTTCCACATGCCCCTTCTCGCTTTCTGGAGGCTAGAAGTTCAGTTTGGACACCGGACTGGGCTTTACACTTACTGGTTTCTCTCAAAATGAGGAAGCCCTCGGCTCCCATAACCCCACTGCCCGCTCTTGCCTTGTGTCCATCCACTCCCCCTCCCTGCTCCAGCACCTCCCTCCGCACCTCCAGCCTGGGTGACCATCCATGAAAGCCCCCAGCAGTATGTCACGGGAGTGATAATTGCATCCCCCACTCGCATCATGCCTCCTGCTGCTGACCTCTCACCCCTCCTCTCTTTTAATCACCCCCTGGCATCAGTCACCCTGACAGGGCAGCGGCACAGGCCACGTGACCTGTCAGCCCGGGGACATGACTTATAGGGCCAGGCTGGTGGACAAAGGGAAGGGAGATAGGCAGCATAAATCTCCAGAACGAATAAAAGAGAGTGATGGGGCACTCTGCTGGGGCCTGCGTTAGCAGATTCTTGGCCTCTTGTTATTCAGCCCAGAGTTATGGTGATGAGGAAGTGGCCGAGAGTGACACGCGCTGGTCCCAATCAACCTTGCGAAACCTGCAGAGACCTAGAGGAGCCTTAATGTCACGCATGGCTGGAGAGCCTCAACGAGGTGGGCTAGGGCCAGGGGAGCAGCCAGAGCAGTCCCCAGCCACCAGAGGCATCTGAGCAAAGCACTAAGTCACACAAAACAAGGACAGGAGACCCCAGTGTTGCACCTCTCCATCTCGAGTGAACATGGCTGCGGCAGGATTTGCACATCAGAGCAGCCACCACTGGTTCAAGACACAGGTTTCTGCCCAGGTGGCACATCCCTCCAAGCTTCCCACTAGTCTGCTGCTCATTCACAGGCTCCCCTGCCATATATCTCCTTTCTACCTTCTCCCTTGCACTCACATGTTGCTTGGTAAGATGAAATCACTGGTGCATCAGTCAGGTGATGCCATTATAAAGATACAGAACACCTGGGGTTTCCACTAAGAAGCAGTCCCCCATCACTCCTCTACTAGGACAGAATTGCTCCTCTTGGGACAGCAGAGACCTTTTACTTCCATACAGGGCAAAATAAGGAGTGTGGTCCACTAACACCTGCTGTGGTGAGCGCTGCAGTGGGCAAAGGGCACCAGAAGGACCCATCTGGGTCATGAACTCCATCCTGTGACAGTCACCACCCGGAGTCCCCAGAGGTCATCTTGTCCCCCTCACCTATATATTTCTCAGAAGGGAAAGCAGCAAGGGAGAGAGCTCATGTCCTTGGCAGTGCCATAACTCCCCTAGTACTGCACCCTCAGACAAGTCCAGACAAGTCCAAAGCTGAAAACATCACTTCCCCTAGTGCTTCAAGGAGCAAAGTAGTAAAGCCCATTTCCAGCTTTGGGTGCTGTTTCTGACTGAACGCATGGAAGGTGAAGCCCAGTAACCAGGAGGGATTTGGCTCCATAAACATCTTTATCTAGGAATCACCATGTCTTGGGTGCTCAGAAATGTGAAAGCACTGTGGGCACAGCAGGAAGGCGCTGTGCACAGCCCTACTGGTGCCCTGTTCCTGTCCTGTGCCAGCAGTGGGTCCTCTAGACTTCAGGTCTTATCTGCATAGCAAAAATACCAGCAAGGCCAGTAACTGATGTTGGCTGTAAGAATCTTCTTTGACCATCTCTTGCGCTTCCCTGACACCTACAAACTTGCAGAACTTGCAGCGCTACAGCAGATATCCCCTCGTTTTTAAGAAATGCCAGTTTCTAAAACGAGGCATGTCCAGGCAGTGGTGGGTGAAGTGGTGGGTCTGCCTGTGCCACTCCCCGGGCCAGGGCATGTTCTATTACACCAAGAGGCCCCCAGTCATGTCCCAGGTGAGGGGCCTCAGATAGGACTGTACAACCCATACAGCTCAGTGCTGCTGTTACAGCTAAATGAGAGGGAGAAGAGAGATGCTGGGATGCTGAGACCAGCTCTCGGACCAAGCAGAGGGCTCAGCGGAGCCACAGCAGCATCCCAGGTGTACCTGATACTCTCCCCTCCAGCAAGTGCCCCACCTTGTTTTTCCCATTTCTGCCTGCAGCCCCCCAGCCCCTGCAGAGCACAAGGCTGGGAGGGCTGCCTTCCACACAGAAGAGACTTCAGCTAGACCAGGACCCAGAGGTAAAGCTGTTCAGCTCTGGAGAAGGGAGTGAGTAGGGACCACATGTCCCTCTCCGTCCTTCCTCTCTGCAGGTGGCTTCTCTCTGGGCCGAGGGGGAAGCCCCACAGCCCCCTGCCTCCTCACCTGCCTCCCAGACAGGAGCACACAGCTCTCTACCTCCTCCCCCCATCTGCCTTTTAACGATGATGGAAGCTGCTGTCAGCATGCAGCGACAGTAATAAACACTCTTCTTAATAACACAGGGTGTCCCTCTTATTAAAATGAATAGACTTCGATGGTGAAGCCAGGCTGCCTGCCTTGCAGCCTGGTGGGGACAGCAACCCTTCAAGCAGAGCAGTTTATCTGCTGTAATTACTACAGCAGCTTCGGCTCCAGGACATTCCTGGTTATGGCACTGTACTGTACCCCCAGGCAGAGACACAGGTACGTGGACAGATCGAGGTATCTACCAACACATGAGCAGACAGAAATGCAGGCAGATAATCGTTTGTGTGCCTGCAAACTTGTACAATAATCTCTGAGATGCGCAGACATGTCAAGGTAGGGTTAAATTTATCCACAGCCAGGCTTTTAGGAATCCTAAACCCCACAGAAACAAGCAGCAGCAGCTGGTGTCACTCTTTCTGCTTCTGTTGTGCATAACAGGTATATTAACATACATGGGCATAAACCACACTGCACTGAAAGCAGGTGGAGGAAGGCACATACTTGGTCCATGGGTGAGAATCCCCTCCTCCACCAGCTCACAATGTATCTGTTCATTTTTTCCTGTTCCCTGGTCAATGGGAGGTCACAGGATAAATGTATTTCAGGTTTTGCATACCAGTGCAACACACTGAAAACAGCTGATGTGGCATCCCTCATGTTCACCCTTTCTGGGTTTGGGATCTCAGTTAATATATTGGTTTCTGCCCCAGGGAGAAGCTGCCATTTTCCTAAGCACCTAATTCAGAGGATATCTGTATCCCAAGTACTGTCTTTCACCCTGCATGCTGTTGCCAAACACTAAGTCTGGGGTTTCTGAGACAGAGAAGGAAACGCATCTGGAATATTGTGTCCAGTTCTGGGCCCCTCAGTTCAAGAAGGACAGGGAGCTGCTGGAGAGAGTCCAGCGTAGGGCAACAAAGACGCTTAAGGGAGTGGAGCATCTCCCTTACGAAGAAAGGTTGAGGGAGCTGGGTCTCTTTAGTTTGGAGAAGAGGAGACTGAGGGGTGACCTCATTAATGTTTATAAANAGACATTCAAAACTCACCTGGACGCCTTCCTGTGTAACCTCATCTGGGTGTTCCTGCTCCGGCAGGGGGATTGGACTAGATGATCTTTTGAGGTCCCTTCCAATCCCTAACATTCTGTGATTCTGTGAAACCATCTGACATGATGCTTGCCACTGGTTCTTTTGGAGGCATGTTTGGACTGGCTATGATGCAGTAGCCTCTATTCACATTTTTTGGCCTGCAAAACCAGTTTCCCTCCGTTCTGCCAATTTAGTTTATTTTCTCAGTATTTAATAAACTGGCTGGTTCTGCAAATGTGCCCAGCATTGATCTGAGGCTACACATATGTGGAAGAAAAGCTGCACTGGGAAGCACTTTCTTCCTTTGGAGCTCCCTCAAACAGAGACTATCCAAAGTGGGGGGGGGGTGGAAATCTATCAGAAAGACAAATGACAGTAGCACATCCCAGCATCCACTCTGCTGCCGTCTCAGAGCAGTTCTCTGGGCTGTAGAGACCCAGCAAGATCAAATCTGGTCCACTGCATCCCACTCTTCCAGGAGCGAGCACAGAGGAGCAGTCCTCAGCTACTGCATTATTTCTCCTCACCTTCAGGTTTCAACACCACTGTCATCATCAGACCCCAAACAGTTCACACCCTCGCAGGACTCCAGCATTCAAGAACACCTAACTCCATCTCACCTTGCAGTGCTCCTCACAGAAGAGCCCGCAGCAGGCAGCAAAGCTGCGGCAGGCAATTTAGCAAATTTAGCAGTGGGGTAGAATAAAAAAAAAATATTCTTGTGTAGCCAGGAGAAGCAGTTGGCAGGACCTTACCATGAAGGACCAGACTGAGGTACGACTGCTGTTATTATCTGTGAGAGAATGGCATCTGTAAGCTCTTCTTAGAAAGTAGTCCTGGGATGGGATGTTACAACCTCACTGGTTTTGCTGGTTGTTTAGTACAGCAAGAGAGACTAGTGCAGCAGAGCAGATAGAAAAAAAATGAAATAACAGACAAATGAACCAGTCTTTTTAGCCAGTGACTTCCTGGGGTCAGAAGTCAGATGCATCACAAGAAAGCTGCAGACATGCTGTTTATCCACATTTCCCAAGTCATTCATATGCCATGTCCTGAACAGCCTGTCTTTCTGCTCAGTGGAAGATTAACAAGGATACATCGTGGGAGAGCAGCTGATGAATGCAAAACAAGAGAAGGATCTAATCTAAAAGACTTCCAAAAGGTCAGCAGTATCCCAGAACAAGTACCTCTAGCTATGTACAAACTGCCTACACCACCTCTGCCAACAGTACTTCTACCTTCCCAGGCCCTGGCAGGGATGCTCCAAAAGCCACTTCCCACCACCAGGACTAGATTTCCAGATCCACACGGCTCACCTTACTGAATCACTGCTACCAAGGGCTGCAGGTCAGGTTGGCGGCTGCTGGTGAGGCTGCTCAGCCTGGGATTTCAGAGCTGCAAGCCTGTGTCGGTGGAGAGGGCTAAACCAGCAGAAAATAGCTCAGAGGAGACTGGGAGAACATTGTCAGAGCTCTGAGGAGCACCCTGGCTTTGCAGTCTCTCCCTTCCTATCAGTGCCTTAGTAAGCACAAACATGTCACCCACTTCTCACCTTATTAAAAAATATATACATCAGAATAGAAGAAAATAATGGCCAACCCTGCATAAGAAGCTGAGCACAGGAGCTGGGCATAGCTAGGAAAAGTTGCAGAACACTCTTTGACTCTTTGCTACAGCTAATAGTGATATTACGCAGGGGATATGCAAACTCAACATGGCAGCCAGGATGAGAAGGAAGCCACACAAAGTCCACTTGCCCACTCCCAAGGCTGTTCCTGGCCCCTTCAGTGCCTGCAAGGCCAGGCCAGCTACAGGAACTGGGTAGCTACAGGAGCTGGGTAACTCCATCCCTGGACAAAATCACCCTGCAGGACCACTCCTGAGGCCAGAGGCTGCTGGATGTGTCCTGACTCCGACGCATTGCGTGTACAGTGGTGATGGCTGATGCATACCACCATATACAAAAAAGAAAGCACAATATAGAAACAGACTTGCCTCGTCCTGTTGAAAAAGCAGGTGAAGCTTCATCTACCACAGCGCTGGGCCCAGCCCTTCGCATCGAAGGAAAGTGCTTGTGTCTGGAGTTACCAGGCTATGGCTTGTTGCCTGTCACCGGAAAACACAAGAGGAAAAGATGCCACAATGTCCTGAGAAAAGCCTTTCTCATAAATGTGGATACTCCAACTCCTGAGCTGGTCTTATGCTCCAGGTAGCCAGCAGAAAAAAGATTTTGCTCGAGGATCACTGCTCTAGTGAAGTAAGACACATGGGAGAACGGACAACCAGTCCTCCAAAAATCTTAGCACCAGTAACACCATTCCTCTCCTTCCACTGGTGTCAGCTCCAAAGCAGCATCAATGTTTTGCTGCTGATGCTCTTTGCTGGGATGCTGGAGGACTTTGCACCACCCATCAAGCACACAGGAGTTGCAGAGGCATGGGCACAGAGGGGCAAGCTGAGACCCACAGCGAACAGCCTGGCCGGAGGACAAGGAGTCGAGAGAAGACCAGCTCCTAGAAAGCTCAGACCGTAGTTTTGGCAAAACACTTTCTGAGGAGGTTCCTGGGTGGGCTGAGGGCAAAGGGCCGTCGATGCCACAGCTGCAGAGCCCTGCAGTGCTGAACAGGGTGCTGGGAGGAGATAGGAGCTTGGGAGAACCAAGCAGCAGGAAGCAGGTCCCACACAGAAACTCTCAAGCAGTTGACATCCAGAGAAACTAAGTCAGCAGAACTCAGCCCTATGACTTTGCTGGGCTTGCGTGCTCTATGAGGCTGTGACATGTCAAGCAGCAGATGAAGAAATTATTCTGAGCAAGTGTATTTTTCTCCCATTGCCCTGCAGACAAGCACATACAGATGAAGAGAGACCTCTAGTGATGCTGGAGGGACTCTACCTGTCCTGCTCCTCCGAGCATCCCTCACAGTCAGAAGCAAATGTCTTGATTGCTCTGACTACTGCAGTAATGGCCTTCCTCCTGAGCAGGAGAAAAACAAGGGCTGATCACAAGTATATCGCACTCATCTGCAGAGAAGGTGGAAGGGTGTACTCCGGAAAGGGGAGTGACTATACCAGGCCTTGGGAGTTCAGAAAAACTAATGAGGATAAGCAAAATGGGCTCAGAACTTGCTACACCCTGCCTCTCCAGTTGCAGCTGCCCAAGCTCCAGCATGGTCCTGGGATCAGGCATGTGATTCAGCAGGCATGTGGAGAGTGGGTAATTGCCAGTGTTGGGAGATGATTTGCAGTTCGGCTGCAATTTGGAACGTGTGCCTCAAGTTCACATTCAGGCAGAGGGGGAGCTTGGCAGCTGCCAGCTCAGCGGGGCGGGAGGCAGTAGTGAGGAACAGCAGGTCCCTGGCTGAGCCCAGCCGTGCCAGGAGACGCCGTATCCCCCTTGCACACCCTGACAATTGCAGCATCTTGCACTCAGCTGTGGGACAGAGGAGCATTTTTGGCTCTTGCTGAATTGAGCCTTAAAGCGTCAGTGTGCAGGTGCAGACAGTAAGGATGATGGACTGTGCTTAAGGGTGTGTTCATGCCCAGCATCCCCTGCCCAGCACAGAGAGAAGGCAGCAATGCCACCATTCACCTTCTCAACTCTCCACACCAAGAAGGGCTGGACACAGAGCCAAGGAAAGCTTCTAAGTCTAGTCAGACACAGAACTACAGTGTTAAACTTTTCTAGTATGGAAATGGTTTGAGGGGCCACGTAAGAGGCACATGCTGGGGCAGATTCAGCTATGGCAGAGGCACAGCAATTGTGCTCTGCAATGTCAAAAAGCAGACAAATATACCTGTCCTGTTGCTCTCAAGCCCAGAGTGAGAAAAGAACATAGGAGCTCCTGCCAGCCAGAAGAGAAGGCCTCTCTCACTTGCTCCTGCCACTTTCTCTGCAGCTCTGAGCTGCGATTACTCAATTAGCAGCTCCCGTAGTACCTTCCTTCCACTCAGCAGTCCCTCCTGTTGCCCAGCCAGTGCATAAATCAAACAGGAGCAGCTCTTTCCCTGGGCTTTCTTTTTCTTACGCTAGGCCAAGCCTTGGTGACCTCCTGTTGCAAGAGGGGACAGTCGTATTTTGCTGGAATGTTTTATTTTCTGTACTGTGTGAAGAGTAATTGTGGAGGGGAAGGAGAGCACGAGCACAAGAAAGCATGTGTGCTGCCAGCCAGGCCAATGTCCTTGTCCTGCAAGGTTATGGATCCATTTTAGCTCAAATAATAATAATAAAAAAAGCCTCACAGAAGCAAGGGATTCATAAAACAAAACATGAGCTGGGCATTTGGCAGCAGCTGCCCACGGAGCGGGAAGCACAAGTCTGGAGGCAGACAAACCTGCCAGCAGCTTGAGATTTCAGGGAGCTGGCAGCATTTGTGATAGTGTATGTGTGCACACGTGTATGCAGACACAGCTGGCACAAGCCTGCTTTCTCTTCCCCTGCATGCTCCACTGATGTTATTTCTGATACTCAGTCCAGCAGAACTCAGAGGTACCCAGACTGAGAAGCACATCTAATCCAGAGGGGAGCAAGGTGAGAACAGCCTGCATGGTGATCTCCCCTCTGCCCTGCTGTGTCGAAGCACACTTCCCAGCACAGCAGGGACAAAGCTTTTCAACAACTGCTTGGGACACTTACGCTGAGTGTTTCTCTTCCCTGCTCAGAGGGCAAATGTTACAGAGCACAGAGCAACAGAACAGCTTATGCCTGAGATAGAAGAACCTCTCCTGTGAGAATTCAGAAAACTTTGGGGATATGCACGTGTTCTGATGAAATCCCAACAGGCATGTGAATGTTTCCAAGTGATAAATAAAGCCATGAGGACCAAATTCAACACTTTCCAAAAAAAGCCCAACAATGGTAGACTTCATTTTGCTTCATATATAGCGAGCTCTAGTAACAATTATTATTTCTTTATTGTAGCAGGCATGCATGACAATGCTTTCCTGACTGCAGAGGACACCTCACTTGCTCATTTCTAGCACATCAGGACAGACACAGTGAGATCATATGCAAAGGGAGCTGGGATAAGTTAATCCTACCTGGTACTTTGGAGGAGTTAATTGTTTAATAAATTATGGGTTAGCAAAAAAAAAGTACTGAACAGACATTCAGCCCATGCTGTTGAAAGATAAGATCTACTTCTTCCTGATAGGTGTTCTTACATTAAAAAACCCTACAGTTAACTACAGAAGCTGAAGGCAGGATCCAAACAGTCAGGGGCTGGGGGAGGTTCCAAGTTTACTGCTCGGAGTGCAAATGATTAGATCATCAAACAATGTCCACATCAGCCCCAACTCTAAGTGGCTTTTGCCCATCAATTCTCCAACCTCAGCATCTTTGGGCTAGAGATAACAAACTGGAAGAGCAAAAAGGAATGGCAACCGAGGACAAATGGGAAATGCTTTTCTAAAATAAAAGCAGCTATCCTTAGTCTACAGAAGCCTGTGAGCAAAATTGTGAGAGAAGACAACATCGTTACCTGGACATCCAAAAATAGTAAGTCATAATCTTGAAGAGGCAGGGAGCTTCGGAGCTGGATGGCAGCAGGCACACACAATGCTGGTGGATGTAAGGCGGCACACATTCAGTTGCTTGTCCTCTTCAGGCCAACTGCAGTTCACAGTTTGTGTCACAGAGCAGTGAGGACAGGCTGCTCCTAAGGGAGGGTGAGCTGGGAGCCAAGGGTGAGCCCAGCCCAGGCCGTGCTCTCACTGACCAGGGCACAGTCCTGCGGCACCTGAGCACGACCGCAGAGGTGGGTGCTGGAAACAGGGTCCATCCACAGCCCTGGACGAGGTAAAATGAGGAATCAGGTCCATCCAGGAAGTCTAGTCAGGAGCAACAGGAGATGGGGCTGGAGACACTGCTGCAGGATGGGTCCAAAGTCCATCCAGGAGGTGAGGGCAGAGACAGAGCTAAAGATATATATATAAAAAATATACCTATAACACAGCTCAGAAAGGGAATGCATGGCCCAGGCTGAGCTTAAATGGAGCCCTTGGGGAGAGGGTGTGGGTGGGGGCCCCAGGTGAGACCACTCAGGGTAATTAAAGCCTATTGGTACCATCCGGACCCTGACAGTTTTGCTTAACATACAGACCCCTTTCCAGGTGGTAGGATCATCCACATAGGGAGTTCATGTGGAATTGCCCTTTGGTGTTAGTTCACCCTTAGTGTCAGCCTTCCTTATATGCTCCTCTAACATCTGTCTGCCTGCACTCACGACATGAAACATGTGTTTGCATCCCTCAGGAAAGGATTTAGCACTAGCCAGGCAACAGCGATAGGAAAAAAAAAAAGTAAATTAAAAACCACCAATTCTCTCAAACTGCATTAAAAATAATTCAAATGCATTTCCACTTCTCCTGAAGAATTAAAAAAAAGGGGGGGCATGTAATGGGAATACCTCTTACTGTAGTGCATAGCTAGCCTGTAGGAGTTGTTGATGGTGTGTGGAGGACATAAGCCCAGAAGAAGCTCAGGCACTCATGCAGTTCAGGAGAACACTCACAGTTAGAGCAGGCAGAATTTTAAAGACAATATGTAATTCATGAACCATCCTGATCAAGGGCATATGGCAGCCACTAAACAGCTTGAAAGGAGGAAAACAGTACTCTCTGGGTGGCTTAGCCCCTAATGGTCCTTTACGGCATTTCTTGGCCTTTTTTTCCTAAAGTCTTCAGTTGTGGCCACCCTGAACACTGGGGAGGCACATCGGTTTTCTCTGCCTGGGCAATTCACATGCTAAGGGAGCGCTTTTTTTCCCAGGTGCTCCAGCAAGTGCTGCAGGATCAAACGACAAAGTGTATTTTCTGCCCTGAGGAGTGAGCTGTGCAGACAGGAGAGAGCATGAAACCAGGCAGGCAGCCGGGAACGGTGATCAGCAGAGAGCGCAAAGGCAGCACAGGGGCTCATAAATATAATGTTTTGCTGTTATTCCGGAATGGCAAAGACATGTCCTTGTAGGAGCAAAACTGTACAGATTGCTCTATTATTTTCAGTCCAATGAAATGAGCTGAAGTGGAGGGAGAAGCGGGGAAAACAGTAGGAAGGCACAGTGGTGAAGGAGGGTTGGTACTACGAGGGTACCCTCTGCTCGGGGCTGCACAAACCCCAGTCCCAAACCTGCTGCGCTGGGTGATGCCATGGAAGCCCAGTGTGGCCAGGCAAACCGGGGGTCTGTCCTTGCAGCCACGGCTGCAAGGTGCGCGGACGGAGGCCCAGCAGCAGGGCCCTGCGGCTCGCTGTGGGAGGCCGCGGGGAGCCCCCAGCTCCCTGATGCTGCTTTCCAGCACTGGGAACCCACAGAGCCCCACACCTCTCCCTGCCCCTGCCCTGGTCCGTGGTCCACCCTGCTCCCTCCCTAGTGCCAAGAGCAATGAGAGCCCCCGCTCGCCCCATCCACCCACGGGCTCTGAAGGAAGCAGCGCAGTGACTGCCATGCCCAGAGGCACGTTGGTCACTTATTCCCCTACTGCATTTAGTGATTTATTTATTTGATGTAGAAGCCTTTGCTTGCTCCCCCCACCCCTCATCTCCTTTCGCCATCTGTCCATTCATTTGGAAATCTGTTCCAGCTGACCTCGAGCTGACCAGCGCTTCCTTCTTCCCTCCATCCTGCCATGGGCTCCTCCAGACGTCCCCAGCTCAGCTCAGGGGCTTTTAGCTGACTATGCAAATGTCGCCCAGCCAGCTGGTGTCTGCCTCCCAGAAACACATGTTCAAAAGCCCCCCGGACGGCCAGGGGAGAGGAGGGGGCAAGTCCCTGCGCCTCGGCCCGGGGGCTGCGCAGAGAAAGTTACTTAGCCAGGAATTATTCAACAAACAGATGGGAGAAGGGAAGGAAAGCTGGGGAACAGAGAAAATAAGAGTGCGGTGCATCTGTGTGAGCGTGTATAGGTGTGGGATCCCACATAAGTGTGTGGGGTCCCACATAAGTGTGTGGGAAGTGTGAATGAGATCACTGTGTGAGGATGGGTGGTGATGGAAGAGGAGTGTGAGAGAAATGTACAGATCAAAAGAGGATGTTGCTGATAGTTTTGTGGTCTTCTCCTCATAGTGACATCTTCTGCAGCATGCAAAAGGAGCTCTAACAGTACCGCATGAAGGAGACGTGGCTGTCAGAGGGCCAGACAGCAGGCCCATGGAAACAGCCCCCCAAGAGAGTTACTAAAGCAACGCAAGGCCAGGAGGGCTCATTCAAATTCATCTTCAAGAGCTCTCTCTTCTTTCCATCACCTAACGTGTGACCATCCACCTAAGATCTCTGGGTCTCCACGGAGGAAGAATGTGGAGATGTTGAAACTGGAACTGAGGATCCGGGGAAGGATTTGGGACTGAACCAAGGAGGGAAGAGAGCAGAGGAGCGTTGCCACAGCACCCTGCCAGGCTGACCACCACTGTACGACATATATGCTCAGCCAGAAAGCCACTCATAGGCAGCAGTCCAGCTCACTTGGGTACCTTTGCAGGACACAGACTGTGACACAGTCATTTACTGAAGTACTGGCAAGGAAGAGGATTAATGTGATGAGGCCTGCTAGGTCTTCGCTGTGAGTAAGGTGAGAGGAAGGCTTGGAGAGAAAAGGACAAGGCGTCCACAGTGCCTTTTATGGACCTCCTCTTCAGCTCTGCTGCTGCACCCAAAGGTTAATGCATCCTCAGTTTCTCAGGCAGAAAAGAAAGGTATGGTGTCTGCATGTAATTATACAGTGCTTATACTATATCCACAAAGTAGAGAAACTCCTTTTCTTTATCTCTTTCAGATGCTCTCCCTCATCTGACTTCAGATGTCTGGTTTTATACTTCTGGGTATTTGCTGATAACATTTGAGCAGGGGGATGCCAAGTCGTGTGTCACCGCTTTCTCTAGGCTAAAGAAAAACCAGGATATTGACTCTTAAAATTTAAAAAGATTCTTCCTTGTAATAGCAATTAAAACTGGAAGAAGCCAAGGTACGTCTCCTCAGCCTAAATTTCTCCTGTCACAAATGCAGCTCTGGCCCTCTGATAAGGACCCCTTGGGCTCCCTGGAAGAAGGCAGGATGGCAGTTCCAGATGTAGCTGACAGATGATGCTCTTCCTGGCCACAGGCAAGAACGGTGAAATGGTGAGCTGCCAGGAGCAGCTTAACGAAGAAATGCAAAGCATGTGTGCAAGGGAAATGGGGATGTTACAGCATCAATATATAGTATAGGGGAGCTGCTGGACATGGGAAATGTCTCCTTTCTATCCTGACCACAGGTGACACGGAAGCCTGTCCCTGAATTAAGCCTAATGGTACAGAAAAATGTACATTGTGTGAAAGAAACCCAGGCAGTACCACATGCTTCTTTCCACTGAGATTAAAAGGACACCAATGAAGGTAACCAGGGCTGAGTTTGTTACACAAACTGTACTTGAAGTCTTGGGTAAAGAGACCCACTCTTCAAGGATGGAACGGACTGGTCTGGCTCACATCCATGCTTGCCTCATCTGGATTTAGAGTGGCTCTCAGGACATCACTGAGCTTTAGAAAGACCAACTTGGAATATGCAAATGGATACTGCCTTTCCTTAGGTGTGTGTTTGACACGGTTGGGTTCAGCATATAGAAGAAATTAAAGTGGTGGTGGGCAGGTCAGCAAACTACATGAGCATAGAAACAGATCTTTTTGTTTCACATATGCTAGGTGCTGTGTCATAGGACTTGGTCATTCTGGAGATTATGGGGAAGGTACCTGACAAGCTTAGCTCCTTCAGGATCAGGGGCTTGGGCTAAGGGCAAGAAAGCAGCCCTGTATTGGCTGATGCAGTCTCCATAGCATAGACTCGTGAGTGCATGCTTTGGACCAGCTGAATGTTCCTGGACAATTTGAGGCTGAGATCTTCATCACCAACCTGCTGTAGCCTCTCTGGGGCCTTTGACCCAACTTCCATGGCAAGCACAGCAGAAGCAGAGCATGACAGGCGGTCAGGAGCAGAAGATAAACACGCTGTGCTTGGTTAGTCGAAGGGGCCATCCAACCCACTGCCCTGCCTCCAACAGGCAGACTGGGAGCAGCACTGGAACAGGGCGAGCACCATTGTGAGCTTTTATGTGAAAGAAAGAGAGGCTGTATCCCACTGCTTCCAAGGTCAAACAAGCATCAGCTAAGTACAGCATGAAGCCAAAAAGAACAGAAGTTACCTGCACTTAGTATGCACCCATTTTCCTCACAGTCTCTGATAGGATCATTGTGCCTTGTACTGCAGTTCTTTCCTGAGCATCAACATTTGTGTTGCTATATGGCTTTTTCCTGATAACTCCGGTATCCTGAGATCAGAAGTCACCCACCAAACATGGCAAGAAGGAAACCACACAGCTGCATCTACACTAGTGAATTTACCAGGTGTCACTCTTACACCAGGGCACTCTAGCACTGGTACTCTTCAAACATTGGCAGGCCCCTACAAGGATGCTTGTCCCCACCAGGCACTGCCCAGCTGTGATTTCTGGGTGGACCACAGGCAACACACTGTTCCCCATAAGCAGAACAGAGGATGCCTCGTTGTGCTGTGGTGGAAGAGATTTGGGACACTCCAGCATGAACTATGCCCTACAGCTCGAATTTGCTTGAATGTACTCGTACAGGCAGAACAGCAGAAGCCCATCAAAGGATACCAAATGGAGCCCAGTTCAAAGAGAAACTCAGAAACTGCAAATCAGTGGAGTGTCCCCCATGCTCCATGCTTAGCCAGACCCATCGAGGAAGAGCCAGCACCTGGGCCCATAAATTCTCAGCCTAACCATAAAACCAGAACTTGAGCATCCAGTTTAACATGGACCCAGGGAGTCATTCTCTCCCTCTGGCTGCCAGCGTGCAGTTCTGGCTCAGCCTCACAAGCAGCCCTGAGCCGCTGTGCAAGGCGGCCCGCAGCCCTCCCGCACCCACCCCAGCCAAACAGGGTGCGGGGTTCCCACCGGGCTCCCTGTCTCCGTGGGAAGGCTGCGAGGCCGAGCGCACGAGGAGGGGGAGAGAGCTGCATCTCACGTCTCCTCTCCCTTTGTATGTACCTCCTGGTACGATTATTAAACGCAAATTACAAAAGATATGACCCAAACGATCTTTATTTCTTCTTTCACCAAGCGGTGCCTGCAGGGTCCTGATTCTGAATTCCGTTTCAATTACCGATGCCATTTTAACACAAAGCAGCTTCTGTCTGCAATTACCGGCACTGTCGGCAACGCAGAGACAGCTCGGGTGGCAGAACACAAAAGCCTGGCATCTTCCGCCTGTTTAGAAACTTTCATTTGCTGTGATTAAAGGCAGAAGACATGGGAGCTGTCTGTCTGCAGAAGTGCACTGTATGCTGCACGCGCTCCTTCGTGGTACAGTCCCTGAGAAACCAGCCCTCAGCACTCACCTCCACAAATCACTCCGAAGGACTCTAACTGATGTTACAGCCAATATTATGCAGACAGACCGACAGAGTTAACTCCATCATGCTTTAGCTTAGCAAGAAAACTCTCTGCTTTTACTGCTAAGTAAAGCCGAGCAGCCTGAACTGCACAGCAGAGATGCCACTATAGACTGGGGCAGAGGGTGAGGCAAAGGTGAGTGTTTTCCTCTTACACTGGTGATCTAAGGCACTAATTAAAAATTTACAAAATAAGCTCTTCACTTGCAGCTGAAATGCAGCCTCCTGTAAGTACAAGGGTAGGAAATGCTACTTATATTACTGGCACAAATTAACACAGGAGGGGTGATGAGGAATCCTGTAGCCCAGGGGTGTCAAACTCATTTTCACTGGGGGCCGCATCAGCCTCGCGGTTGCCTTCAAAGGGCAGAATGGAAATTTAGGACTGTTAATAATAACTATAATAATAATAGCTATTACTACAGTTACTACAGTTATACATTCCTAAGATTACACTCTGTCCTTTGAAGGCAACCGCGAGGCTGATGCGGCCCCCAGTGAAAATGAGTTTGACACCCCTGCCATAGCCAAATGAAACTGGTAACAGGAGGCACATAGAGTTGGCAATTACCTAAGACAAGGGGGGTTGACACCTGAAATCCATGAGGCAGGTACCCAGCTTTGCATCTTGCTGCAACACCAGCAGCTCCATCCACGCTGCATCCCCTGGTTCTCCAGCAAAATCCACAGCAGCTGCAGTTTTGACGGCTGAAGTCAAACACAACGGAATTCAAAGAGCGCGTTTCCATGCAGCCACTGCACGTCACTCCCTGCACCTGCATCTAAGAGCCCCTGCTCTGCCTCGAGCTGGGGCACTGCCTGCGTGCTGACCCACCAACAGCCCTGGGGTCCCCGGGCCCACGGACGGGAAGGCAGGCACCTCCTCTCTTTTGCCCTGATCATCCAGGCTGGATTTTGCTGCTGTTTCTTCAGTACACGTGGCTGCACCTCTTTGTTTTTCAGCCTCCTCCACAAGCCCATCTTGCTTGTGAATGAGTCGAGCTTACTCTCATCTTCCAGCCGCCTTCCTTCCTTCCTTCCTTCCTTCCTTCCTTCCTTCCTTCCTTCCTTCCTTCCTTCCTTCCTTCCTTCCTTCCTTCCTTCCTTCCTTCCTTCCTTCCTTCCTTCCTTCCCACCAATGCCACTTGCTTTGTCCCCCTTCGCTCCCCTTTCCCACACCATCCGTTATATACCAACCATCTTGTGTGTGCTCTTTAATGCCACCGCTCTCAATGGAATTTCCACAGACCTAGGAGGAAGCTGATCACAGGTGCTGCTGGCTGGTGAGAGATGTTGCTCACGTTTATGTTGTTAACCAGTTTGTTCTTTTTCCCCTTGCCTGTTCCTTGCCTTATGGTCTCTTTTTCTCAGGTGACGGTTTATTTCTCTCTCCTGTTCGCTTGCTCTGATGTGGGCGGACAGCACCAGGCACATATGAGCACTGCGGTGGCACGTGCAGTGCGAGCGTGCAGCGGGGCAGCCCTGGCAAGCCCAAGCCCACAGGGCAGGCAGGGATGCCGTGTCCCAGGGAGGGCCGTGCTGCCGATCAGCAGCAAGGGGCAGGTGGCTGACGTGGCTGGCGCAGGCACGGGGAACACCAGCCATGGAGGCCCTGGCTCTCAGAGGTGACACCACGCCTGGCCAGAGCTGCCAGCCCAGCTCTGTCGCCTGGAGACTGAGGGATCCTTGGGAAGAAACTGTCACCCTTCCCCTTCAAAACTCCGCCAGAGCTTGCATGGATGGAATGAGTCTTGAGACTCTTGGCCACAAAATACGACTTAAATAGGTGGTTTTCAGGTCAGGAAGGTGGTTCACACCCCCTTGCTGCACAAGCTCCACTTTCCAGCAAGCCCCTGGGGCCCCTTGGGCCACATGGACCCACCGGGGAGTGAAATGGGGACATCAAATGTCTCAACCCATAATGACAATGCCGGAAAGGCCTCTGCCCTGGCAGGGGCTGGTGTCCAAACTCCTGCTGGGGCCAGCACATGCCACGTGAGCCCGGCTGAGCCACCGTCCCCGGGAGCTGGCGGAGGGTGAGGAGGGGGCAATTTACAGCCGTGGTTATGGAGTGGTGTGAGAGCCGTTTGTCACGCTGAGCCCTGGCACCTTGTTCTACCTGTGTTGTGCGTGTTTTATTGGTGTTGAGCAGAGGGAGGCCAGAGCAGAGGGGAGTCTGGGAGGAAAGGCACTCAAGTGAAAAATGAACCGAGCCAAACAGGATTGAGAAAGAGAGAGAGAGACACGCAGGGGAAGGGGGTGAAGGGGCCAGATTATAAAACACAAGACAAATGTCCCCACTGGCAGCAGGGTTAGGGAAAGAAAGAGAGGGAAAAAATGGGGGGGGCAGGGGAGGAAAAAGAAAGAGAGAATAAAGACACTGCCTTGTGGCCAGCACTATCCTAGTGGGATACGGGATGCACATGTAGTCAGAAAAATAATTCTCAGTTTAACAAAGCAAGAAGAGGGGGGCGGGAGTGGAGGAAAGCTACAGATCCAAATGGAAAGTGCCCCAGGGTGTCCAATCTGCTGGGTTTAAAAAAAAAAAATCATTTTGCCTCATCCCCCGCCTTCCCCCACCAGGGAGCCAGCTCCTTCCCCACTCCCTCAGCCGCCACCACCAAAAGGAGTGGGACCGGGGAGAGAGCAGAAGGTCTGTTTAGAATTTCACATCCCTTCCATCCTGCTCCCTCAGTGCTAAACTTTCAAGACAAAAATCATAAAACGAGGTGCTTTGTTGGTGAGGCAGATTCAGAGATCTTCCTGTTAGGAACAAGAAAGGGAAAAGAGAGACAGAGAGTGAGACAGAGAGATAGCTAGATGGAGGGCTGGCTTTGTGCTTGCAACAAGCCACAAAAGGTGCATTTTTAATTAAATTTATACAAAATGTGTCAGTTTTATCTCTATGTTTCAAACCTGACTCTTTTCTATCAAAGTAAAGTATTGATCTTCAGTGCCCCGAAGCTACCTGACTGAATTAAACAGAATAAATAGAAGAAGGACTGAAAGGGCTTAGAAACAACTGCAGAGAGGGGAATGTTTAATGGCTCCACAGTCATTTGCTCCAATTAAAAAACAAAACCGTTTAGAGGGGCTGTTAACACCTTGAAGTCTGAAAATTCTCACTTCAAAAAAGCCCCAAAACAGCTTCCAGGCAAAACATTCTAATTGCCATAAATACTTCCAACCTCAGCCATCACTGGTGCGTGTGCACCTTGTACAGATAGACAAACGGATTCCTGGGACCAGCAGGACAGAACCCACTCAGCTGTGAGATATAGGTATGCTCCGTATGGCACAGAGACACCTCCAGCCAAGGAAAGGCATGTATCCAATATGATCCACATACATATCCACTTTACGTAGGCAAAACCCCCATTTGTCTGAGAAGTTAAGAATGGACATTTTAGAAGCGCACGTCTGTTTGCCGAATGTGATGTTCCCCTACTGAACGTTGTTCTCCAAACCAGTCATACTCAATTGCATGTCACGCAAGTCACAGGTATCCTACAAAGCACTTACTGTGTCTGTCTCATGTCACAAGAAGCTGTCACAGGCCCGCTTGATTAAGAACTGTGTTTGGCCAGGGGTACCTTGTGACAAGAGCCTACAGCTCCCAGGACAGACAAGGCCAACAATTTTGCTAAAGGCTCTCTTGACTATTACAGAGATGACAGAAAAAAAAAAATTACTTGGTTAATCTTAAGGCAATGTGGTACTGTGTGCCTTACCAAAGCCTTTCTGAATCGCGTGTGCATTGCTCGACGTGGAGAAGATTTCCCATCCCTACTCTTTGGTCCTGAGTTCAGCAGAAGAGCTTGATTTTGGGGACTTTGTAGAGAGAAACAACAGCAGGCTGAAGAGTTCCATCTGCTTCAGGCTTCCAGAGTTTGCACTAGAAAATAGTTTGGCACATCAACAACTCGTCCCTTTCCCTGGGTACTTCTGGGATGAGGGGAGCAGGCTTATGTAGGAAGCCATTTTTGCAGGAGGTGATTACAGCTCCCTACCCCGGTGGGGGTACTACCGAGTGGGCAGTGTGCCGTGCTGTTCCTGGGGAAGGGGTTTTGTACAGGGGCCATGAAGTTTTGCTTCGTGTGTTTAAACATCAGGAAGGAGCTCTATAGCCTGAAACCAGCTTTTGGTTGAAAATCAAAAGAAAACAAATACACCGGCCTTGTACACCATTTCAGTTAGTGAAGTAATGTCGCTGAGGCACTGGATAGACGCTCAGAAGGGCTGGATTCAGTTCCTCGCTGTGTCACAGTCTCACCATGGGACCCTGACCCTGGGGAACTTGCATTATCAGCCTATAACTCCAGTCCCCGCGCATGAAATGAAAAGCATCCAGTCCACTTCACACAGGGACAAGCAGGGTCCTAAGCTGTTGGCACTATGTGTTTGAAAGCCATGGAAATAAGTGTATCTCTATAGGGCACAGAACAATATAGAGGGGCAATACCACAGATGGCTTGAAATGAGCTCGCTCAGATCCCTGAAGAAGAGGAGCCACATCACCCAGCTGGGCAAATCCCAGCTGCTTCTCATCCCTAAGGGTTAGACAGAGTTTTCAATCTGGACTAGCTTTGAGCCAGCTCAGGCATAGCTGCAATGGCCTGAACTGTTATCACCCACTTACTTAGCACAGGGGTGGCAAACACATTTTCACGGGGGGCCACATCAGCCTCACAGTTGCCTTCAAAGCACCAAATGCAATTTTAGGACTGTACGAATGTAACTACTCCTACATTTGACACCTCTGATTTAGCAGGTTGATCCACCAAGCCATACAGCCATCTGTACACGTAACTCCACAGGCCACAGGGAGCCACAAGCTTACCTCCAGTCTGGCTTTGGAACTTGAAGCACTTAGAAGGTTGCTTGACTTGGACCAAATTCTTTGGCAATTTCCCAAGGCACTTTCCTGGCTTTGCATGTAGTTCTAGTGATCAAAGCATGACTTCAGCCTATCACATGGATTGCAAGTCCATCTTTTTTGGCTGATTCAAAATGTCCCATAATACCAAAAGATGTGTCCCTCATCATTTCAGGGCCAAAAACCATCCTGAGAATTTTCCTTACTTGGATGTGAAGGAGGGTGATTTTTGCTGAAGGAGCAGAGTCAGCTAATAAAAGCTCTGACCAGTTATTACTGCACCAGTTTAGGCAAGTGAACTCCGCATTTTCTCATCTTCCAAACATTTTGTTCAACATTAAGCAATGATCATTGTCTGTTATCAATAACTCAATACAAATCAGCCAGACTCTGTAGTTCATTTTCCAGCACTGGATAGAAGAAAAGTGAGAGAAAAGATTTTCTGTGAGCAGCAGGACATTTCACAGGGAACCAACTGCATAAATGTCACCATACACAATTCCTGCCCGTAATTGTCACAGAATCACAAGTTTTTAAAGGATCTGTTAAGCCATGCACACGGGTTTGTATTGTGGCAGCTCCCTCAACATCTCAGCCGCAGGTTAATATCCCAGTCAGCTGAAATGCTGAAAAGCAACAGAAGCACAGGGACAGAAGCCAGCACGCTCTGCTTGACAGGATTTCAGAGCTACACTCTCGCTTGAGCACCAGGAAGTTCTGCCCTATACCCTTCCTGGGCCCGCAGCCTCTCAGGGGTGAAACAGCCCCACAAATCTGAGCCAGTTGCCATATTCTGTAGCAGAGGGTACATACGCATTCAGTCAACACTGCAACTTGTGCATCTGAAATGAACCGTTTGGGAACCAACGAATATGCATTTTTAGCGCTAAGGTTGAATACTCCTGCTGCTTACGGCCAAGCTCCTGCTGCTGCACTTCAGAGCGTTTTGCTTTGTTACGGACCCCTGATTAACACTTTCTAAGCATTTCAGCCTACACTCCAGTCACTTTACAGATTGCAATGAATGCAGATTTGAGTTTATGGGTTCATAAAAGTGTGAATTAGCACAACAATTTTCCCGCAGCCTATTTGCACAGCCCTTCCTCGAGTGACCTGTCCCTTCAGACAACACAAATATTTCACCTCAAGCGAACTGCCCTGTGAGGCATTTTTAAGAGACCAGAACGAGATCTGTGGCCTCAGGAAGCAACGCCTGTGGGAGGACAAGGCAGGGGCATTACTGTGAAGCCCAGCACTTGCATCTCTTGGCAACATCAGAAAGCGCTGAGAAGTCCTTTAGGCCCTGTAGGAACTGCAGTGATCCCAGCAGCCCCGGCAGTGCCACCCACAGAGCACCCACAGAGGCACCCATCAGCCTGGCATTGCTACTGCCACCCATGCTCAGCAGAGAGGGGCGAGCAGAGCTCCCCGCCTGCCTTGCACTGGTGCCTCTCACCTGCGGGACGGACATAGCTGCACAGCCCTGCACCAGTACACCAGGCCAGACACAGAGACCCCAAGACAAGCACCTCACAGCACCCCGGTGCTGTGTTTCTCCGCACACGAGCACCCTAATCTCCTCCAGCCTCTACTCTGACATTCCATATCTTTGTGCTGTGGAAAACACTGTCACCCAGTAATCTGCCCCTTTTCCTGCTCGCTGCTATCACTGGTGTGATCAGGCCTATCTCTGCATGGAGGAGGGGCGGGCTGACCAAATTTCTTTAATTAAAGAAAAAGGATCAGGTTTATTCCAGATAAGCAGGCAGGATTAAAATAGACAGAAAGAATAAACAAGGGGCAGCTGTCAGCACTCCAGCCGATCCAGTGTGATTATTAATAATGATAAGCAGAAGAATAGGGCTAATAAAAGGATAATGAAGTGGTCCTGAAAGTGACAGGAGATGGAGCCCGATAAGAGGGCCCATGGCCCAGAGCTGCTCTGGCCTCAGCAAGGTCTGTGCAGAGCAGCCGGCTGGGGCAGGCCAGGTAGCACGGCCCTGAGAGGAAAGATTTCAGTCCCCAGGGACCATGGCAGAGAGATTAATGGGCTCAGGAGCTCTGGACATCCATGTCACGCAGCATTCATGACTGAATCAACCAGGCTGTTTCCTTCCCGGGCTGCAGCCACAAGGAGTGTGGGTTGTCCCTGCAGATAAAGCACAGGCCTGGGAGGACTGGTCTCACCAGGGCAGTCGATCACAGATCCCTCCCAGTGCTGCACAGCTGGGACCCTGCCTTGGCCCTCAACTCAGCACTGCACAGTGCCAGCACAGCCTGCGACTGGGACGACACGTTTTGAAAGGGAGCACAAGCTGAAGTGTGGGGGCAGTTGCTGGGAAAGCACAGAAGCAGCATGGGGCATCTCTGCCTGTCCAGGGGTCACCCACTGCGCTGGTGTCTCTCAGCTCTGTCAGCTCTCTAGGCCAGGGAAGGGTCCCATATCCCAGACAACTGTCCAAAAAGGTGGAAGGATGTGGCTGAAGAAAGAGCAGCCTGTGGAGAGTTGGATCTGGGTGCCCTTTCCTAATGGAAAGCTCACATGGAGAACATGAACCACAGGCAAAGACCACTGCAGCCTTGAAACAACACAGTGCACCCACCTGTACTAGCTGGGTACAGCTCCTGCCGTGGTGCGGGTCAGTGGAGGGGAAATAATGTGTGGAAAGTTATTTCCCAGGAGCCATTAAACAGAGAATAAAATCTCACGTAACAGCAAATTCAGCTTCTGTTGTCTCTTGTTGAGGAGAGGATCAAATAATCTGCAGAGATGCAATGGGAAACAGGAAAAGGGAGACTGTGGAGTCAGAGCCTCACAGCAAGACACGGAACATGTCAGGTGGCTGGAGAAGGGAGAGCTTGGTCAGGGAATGCTGGAAGAGGAACCAAGGCTGTTTAGAGACAAACTGGATTCATTTCCATTTGAATTGGTCTCATTTCTACTCAGGCATCCCCCTCTTCTCCCTCCCAAGTCTACAGTATTTCTCCTTCTTCGGAGAAAGAAAGGCTCTGGCCACAGGCCGTGGCAACCCCCCCAGGCCAGCAGGCAGGCGGGCGAGCGGCTGGGTCTGGAGCGGCTGGGTCTGGAGCAGCCGTGCCAGCCCCATGCTCCGCACGGCGAGCAGGGCCCGAGAGAGGAGCGGGAGCCCAGCTCTGCGCTCCCCCTGCTCCGGGTCACGGCAGCAGATGCTGCGAGCATATGCCATGAATTAATTCCACTTTCCCTGGGATGCTCCAGTGAGAGGAACGGTGGTGCCTTTCCAACTTATTAACATAGGAGCTCCCCCCACCTTCCATCACTTTGTCACACTTAATAAAACAGCCGGCCAGAGTCCCGTTACGAGGAACTTTAATGGAAAGTTGCTGGGTCTGGCTTGTTTTCAGCTTTTATTTTCTACATTTTTTTCCAGTGCTATGTGTGCTGTCTCTGTCCCAATATCCCCCCACCACCAACAAACTGCATTCCAGTAAGGCATCTCCACCAAGACAGTCCATAAATACTGCATCCATTATTACAAGCAAACCCAGAGATTCCTAAAACTGATAGGACCTAGAATTAATTTTTCCGTTGTGCACTTCTACTCATCTGTGATGCGGCTCACTGTTTGCCGGGGCAGTCTGTTAAGCTCTGAGCCTGCAGGGGCTATTTGCGGGTAGATATTTACATCCACACAGAATTCCAGCAAGACCCTGGGCAGACACGCCAGATCAGCTCACTGAGCTAAACATGCTGTTTACAACACACACCTTGATGGGTTTGCTGCTCTCCCTCAGCAATGTATGAACTGAAGAGAACGAAGAGTAAGCAGGACACAAGACTCTCTACATTGAATTGCCATCTTCGAATTGAAGATGGGCAACACTCACCAGGCGTATGCAAGCCATGTTTGAATCAGGAACCTGAGGTTCCTCATTTGTAACCTGTTCCTGCCACAGATTGGCTGTACAGCCCCGGGGAACACCACTGCACCCTGCTTAACCCCTATATGACACAGGTCCATGGAGACTGACACAGGATTACTGCTCTAGTCCTCAGCTAGGTGTAGCCCAGAGAGTTGATCTGAGTTCCTAGGAACTGGGTGCACTGTTCTGAAAACGGCTCTCACTTCTCACCTCACCTGAGGATCAACCAGAGCTACACCTTTGCAGACTACGAGAAAAAGTGTACACCTGCCATTTCTTCCTTCGCACTCTTTTCACGGGACTTTTCAGAAATGCAGGTTCCTGAGGCAGCTTTGTCACAGCCAGCACACACTGGTGCATCACCACAGCTCAAGAGCTGGCCTGGCCACGCAAAAAGCACCTCATAGCTTCTTTTTAGCAAGAAGAGTAACAAAAGCAGGTTCTCCTCTGACAGCACCAGGACTTGAAAGAGAAGAAGCAACAGGTCTCAGTCACCTTCCCAGCACTGCAACCAAAACACAACAGTGGAAGGAAGGTGCATTAGGAACAGCTTGCTGGAAGAAGGCCAGGAGCCAGACATTCACCTTCCCTCCTCCAGCTGGGGAAGGAATTGAAAAGACATGGAAACAAGTCTCAGTCTATTAAGTTTATTGAAGGAAATTAAAGATACAGCTTGATCACGGTGCACATAAATACCGAAGCAAGGAGAAAATATCTGACAGCATGGCTTAACTAGGAAGGTGAAAGCATAAGCAGGTTCAGGGACCAGAAGATGAAACTCAAAAACTGAGTATAGAAATAAAGCAGATTTTGAACCACAAGGTAAATGATCTATTAGAAAAACTAACCAGGGAAGACTTTCAAATATACTGTCTGTCTTTCTAAAAGATGGGCAAAGCTCAGCCACACCTCATGGCCTGTATTACAGCAGGTCAGACTCAACGATCAAAGCCACCTCTTCCCACATTAAAATAGATAAGATTACGTTTTTTTTCAAGCCCCACTCTCAAACTCTGCCCGGGTATTTGCTTGGCTTCCAAGGTCCCAGAATGGGCCCACACACAGTTGCATCCCACCCAGAGCATCCCTGGCCAGGGCCCCAAGTCAGCTGGGGGACAGCCAACAGCACCCAGCTCCAAGCACACTCTTCTGGGAGATTCTATGCCATTTTAGAGCAGCTCCTCCAGCATAACGTGACCACAGCTCACCAGCAAAGGTTTCCTTCAACTCCCACTATGCTTTTCTGTGCTCTGTTCTCTCTTGGCTCACTACCAGCACCTGCTCTGGCCCCACTCCCCTCCAAATTTTATGCAAATCATTCAACTTCTTTGTTCTTCTTGCCCCTTCCTTGCCTCTCCCACAAACCACACGCTTGCTCCTGGTCCCCTCCTCCCCACACTCTGCCTTAAATGGCCCTCCCCAAGCTCTCACCCATTCCTACCTCTCACCATCCTCAGGAGGATCTCCGGGGGTCCTGTGTCCCACCTGCTCTTGTTTCAAGGGGTGCTTTCATCTTCCTCTTGACTCCTGAAGGGCCCCTGTGGCCTCTGAGGGGCTGAGCGCCACTTGCACAGCCCAGCTCAACTTCTCATTCCTCCCTGTTGGGAGAGCAGCCAGACGGGAGTGCTCTGCCCACCCAGGATGATCAGAGCAGCTCTTGGAGGCAGAAATGGCTCTGTGAGCCTTCCTGGAGACAGCCCAGGTTTGTTGGTGCAGCGCACAGGCTTGGCATGACTCCTGCACAGAGGACTCGGTAGCTACAGTCCTAACTACTGCTTAGTTATCCACTCTTAATGCTCCATGTGGCCAGCAATGCCACCTCCCCAAGACCCTAAAGAAAACACAACACATGATATGCCACATATCACAGAATCACAGTATGCTAGGGATTGGAAGTGACCTCCAAAGATCATGCAGTNTTACCCCTTGTCCTATCACTGGTTGCCACTGAGAAGAGCCTGGCTCCATCCTCGTGACACTCCCCCTTTATATATTCATAAACACTAATAAGGTCACCCCTTAGTCTCCTCTTCTCCAAGCTAAAGAGACCCAGCTCCTTCAGCCTTCCCTCATAAGGGAGATGCTCCACTCCTTTAATCATCTTTGTTGCCCTACACTGGACTCTCTCCAGCAGTTCCCTGTCCTTCTTGAACTGAGGGGCCCAGAACTGGACACAATATTCCAGATGCACATACCATACCTCAGAAGCTGTACAAACAAACATTGGATTCGTAGTTCACCCACCCTTGTGGTTCAGGCCTTGGCATTTCCAGCTTTTGTTACCATTGAAAACTGGTTAATTTGCACTGGGTGACAGCATGGTTTTATGGGCTGACCCAAAGGCACAAGGCCTCCTATGCTTTGCGACACTGACTGAAGGGAGAAAGGTGAGCTCACCTTGCAGCCTCCCTTCCTCTCTCTGGTTATGTTGCTTTCCTGCCCTCCTCAAAAAAACCCACAAACAAACAGAGGCAAGCGCAGCATCATAGCAGGAAGACAGGTACTTCATCGGTAGGGACATGGTGCAGAGACACACATTTCAGTGGGGGTACTGGTAGTCTGTTTTGGGCAGCTCCTGCAACCACCAAAATTTGTCCTCTCATTCTGTCACAGAAAGTTATGTTCACTTCATGCTTCAAAGAGAGTAGAGTCTCACTGGAAGCAGATACCACCGCATAAGGTGATACCAGGCAAGCAGCTCACAGGAGCAGTGTGGATTAAAACTTCAGATCAAGTAGAAGGGAGAGAACCCACACTAGATGGTTCAACCTGTGGTTCAACCACCGGGAAGTGGTTGAGTCACCATCCCTGGAGGTGTTTAAAAGATGTATAGGTGAGGTTCTTAGGGACATGGTTTAGTGCTAGAGTTAAGTTATGGTTGGACTCAACGATCTTAAGGGTCTCTTCCAATCAAAACGATTCTATGATTCTATGGTCCTACAGTTTGCAATCGAGAGAAGAGTGCCTCTGCTTTCCCTGTGATCTCTGAGGGATAAACTGAACAAATCCATCCTCCCTTTACTATTCTCTTCCTCTCAGATTGGCTTGTTAGGTTTGCCTGATTTACTAGACTACATCAGTTTGCTGATTTTTTTTTTTTCTGGAACGTAGGAGGCGTTCTAAATTCTCTTTGGCCAAAAAGCATAGGTGTCACAGAAAAATAGATGCTAGCTCAGCTGGGAGGTTTCTGTTCATAACAAAACAGGTTTCTCTGCTCAGAGAAAGACTTTGGGATTACCCTCCATACACTGGTCTCCCAAGCTTCTGTCTCACCGAGTTTTCTAGTTACAGGGGAGATTTCTTGGGTGTAAAAAACTTGGTGTCTCGAGACAGATGAGCCTCCCCTGATTTTGGTGGCCTCAGACTGGGACCCAATTGCTTCTCTGTTGTTGGTAAAATTGTATGGCCTATCAACTCCGATCTGAAATTTTGCAGAATACTGAATTCACAGTGAGTTATATGACGTGTCCTGCTGTCAGTACATGACTGGGAACACAGTGGTCTATTAGACCAACCAAACAAGCCAAGAAGAGCAGCACAGCAAGCCTTCCATCCAGCGCCTGCACTGCCCACCAGAAGTATACAGCAAGATTCTCCAGTGGGACAAAGCTTTGAAGGACATTGGCTTAGAAGTAATGTTACTGTTTCCTGCAAATAATGACCATGGTTCCATGAGGACAGAGCATTAACAGTTAAATGGATCTTTCTTTAGATAACAATAAGAGTGGGTTACTTGCTTCCAAAGAGACACCCACCAGGGAGTTACCTTATTTCAGAGCAGCAGGCTCCACTCCTTCCCATGCATGGAATAAACAGTATTTTCTCTGGAAGCTCTCTCTGCTGTGGCTGTCATCTCACCTGATTGCAAAGCTAAGCAGGGTTAGACCTGGTCAGAACTTAGCTGGGACACCTCAAGGGAAAAAAAAGGTGCCGTAAGAAGTGATCTTGGCTGTTTAATAAGTGATGCTGCTTACCCCTAATCAATACAGCGATGATATTCCAGGAAAGAAGTTAAACTGACAGGGGAGGGCTGGAGGCTGCTGGATGAAATGTAAAATGGGAATCCTGAGAACTTGTGGCATCTCTTGTGAGGAAGATGGTAGTCTTGATGTCCTAGGCAAACAAATCCTATCAGCCTAAGCTTCTCTGATAGCCATCAGTGAAAACCACACTCCATTGTAAGATGGTCCACCCAGAGATGCTGTGTTTGGGAAGAGGAAAGATCGACTGTTACAGTTATCTAAAGGTGCTAGTGAGGTAGAAGTGACTGTGCAAAAGCAAACATTTTATGTGTTTAGAATTCTTAATCTCTTTTGAGAACAAAAGTTTTTATTACAAAATACCTGAAACTTCTCCCAAGCAGTTTTCCTACTAAGCAAGGTCCTATTTATTTTCATGTCTGAAATAAATTCTCCACTATAAACGAGTGAACAGAAAAGTAAAGTGCTAAACTGTTTACAGGAGATGCACGTATGAGATGTCTGGTGTACCAGTGCTCTAGGGCAGACTGAGGTGGTCCTCTCTCTCAGACAGTCCCAGGTCCCACTCAGTCACTAGTTCCGATGACACCTCTGTGAAGAGATGGTCCCAATCCCAGCTGACGTCATCCTACCAAGAAGAAAAAGACAAACATGCTGAAATGTTACTGGTGACACAAAAAAGTTTCTGAATGATGCCAAATATTCAAGATGAACAGCAAAGAGAGAAACTGAATGGCAACTGCCCCTGCCAGGGAAGTCATAGATTCAGTTGGCTAGAACAGGAATTCTAGCCAGAATTAAATGTGAATCTCTGCTACAATTTAAAGATTTTGACTGAATTATTGATGTTCCAAAATTCTGTAAATGACAGATTTTTTGATACTTATTAATCTAAGATACTCCTGGACAGGGTGTAAAGAATACCCATAAAAATCTCCCACCATTCTGCACTTCCACTGAAGCATTTTCATTTCTGAGCTGCAGAAATCCTTGGTTGCAAGCCTTGAGCTCCTGCCCCACCAGTCGTACTGAGGTTGTTCTGTCATGCTTCAACACACCCCCCCTGCCCAAACTCCAAATTCTTTTTTGCCTTTGTTCCTCTATACTGCCCTGCAAAACTTCCTGGAGCCCATGGTGGCTACCAAAAGACAATACACTGCACACTGTTTCTGCAGGGATCTGTGACAGAGCTAGGCATTTTCCTTTCCAGCTCTTTCCTACAGGAGGCCAATCATAGTGATGCCATAATCTCACACAGAGAAAGCCCTATATATCTTCAAAATAATCTATTGGGGAAGTCAGACCTCCATCCTCTTCAACAAGCTCTTCTTCACAGGCTCCTCCTAATCTCTCTCCTCTACCCCACCGACAAAGGCTTACATTCCTATACTCTGAAACACATAATAAGCTTTTGCCTTGTTGGTGTTCCAACAAAAGAAAGACTCACCTCTTGTAGTTCATGCTCAGGAGCCAAAACTTTGGTGAGAAGCTTCAGGTCAATCTCTCCATCCTATGAACACACACAGTCAAAGTCTTACAGACAGTGAGAGAGTGGACATCATCATTTCACCAGGTAGGTCTTGCTAGAGACAGGCACATTTGCCCCATAAGGGACTTATACTTCGTCCAGGACAACAGCAGGAGCCTCATCTGTACAGCAGATACCATTACCCACACTATTTACAGACACTAACAAGTATGAAAGCCACACTGCAGAGAAGAACAGACTTGAAAGCAGAGTGGAAGTTGTTTGCATGATAGGGCTTGTGTATTTTACGCAGCTGAGTGTCACTGTGGAGGATGATGGGAGTCTGGAAGGAGAGGGAGTCACAGCAGTCATCCCATTGCAACATCCACTTACCAGAGTCTGAAAGGCAGCGTACTTCATAAGATCTTCGTCCAGGTCACGGTAGGCGAGCACCCGGTTCACCTGCACACTGCAACCAGAAAGGGTCAAAGAACAAGCCTGGGTAAGTATGGAAGCACATCTGAGGAGAACGGTGGCATGAAAAGGGATCTGGTGACACCCATCTCAAGTGTCCACATCACCCACGTGAATTCTCGAGATGGATGTCCCCAGACAGAAGCAAATCTCACTCAGCAAATGAACAGTCACTGGCAAATCTGCATGCAAGATTGTGCACATGCATAAAAATTGGATGTGGAGTGACCACAGACCCCCTCAGAGAAGCCAGTACAGCAGACAGAAGATCCACAGACTAGCTGCAAGGGCCAGAAAGAAAACAGGAATACAGTGAACGCTGGAACAGCCCCAGCAGGCTCTGAGAGCCCCACCATACAAGCTACAGAATAGTAGGGACTTTGTGGTTCCCATATCACAGCTATCAAATACCATTTCTTAAAATATAGACTCCAAAGAGAAACACAGGCTAGGGGGTAATACACTGTTGTGCCATGTTTCCCTTTGCAGGTGATGCAATACTATAGAAAAGGCCCATATTAATTTAAATTGTTTGTGTTTGTCCATGAAAATTACTTGTCTTTTCTATTGCAGGGAGACTATGGATACAGGAGGAACCGATGGGATTATTAAAAAAAAAAAAAGAGAGAGAGAAAACAAAGGCATGAACTCTGGTGAGAGACAAAGTAATTTAAATTTTTCTACTATAAAGTGTCATTTATTTTTGTTAACACATATTTAATTACAATATCTACTCCATACTTGTAAGAAGGAATCTGTGGTCAGGAGTAAGATATCCCACTCGTCCAAACAAGGGTCAAAAGAAATCCCAGTCTGTGATCTTGGCAATAGGCCCAGGAGAGGAGAGAAGACTTTACTAATACATTTAAGATAAAACCCCCAAAACTTCAATTTTTTAAAACTTGCTGGTCTCCCTTGAGCTAACCCCAAGACTATTCTGATAACACCTTCGAACAACAGGATTGTACTTTGCAAATTAACTATGCACTTGAGTAAGAAGGATATCCTGTGGAGGGCAAAGTAGCCTATGACCATGCAAAATCAAAGTGTGTGCAGTAACACGTGTACTGGAGGGGTTTGAGGTTATACAGGCAACCTCAAATTAAGCAATTCCTAACTTTTGTGAGTTTCATTTTGCAACATCAAACATGCTACTCTAATGTAGTTTTTGTATATATAGAGAGAATATGAAGTAATTGCTTTATTTGTGTAATAAGAAACAAGGTGTTTGCACTGTTCTGCTTGGAGCCCCACTGCCACAATACACGGCATCGAATCCGGCTGAATGGCACTGCCACTGATGTCCAGAGAGCATGAGAGAAGATGGAGTTTAATTTCACCAGCCATTTCACACTGCTGATGAGAGCCTCAAGAACACCTGGCAGTGCTCCTACCTGGGGGGAGCAGCCACTTGCATGGCCAGATCTTCCTCCTGGACCTCCTCCAAGTCAGGGATCACAGGAATGTCTGCAACAAGAGAAAGCAGCAGCAGTTAAGTGGGGAGCGTTATACTTTCCTCTCACTAGACACAAAGGTTCCTCGGCTTCACAGACATGAAACAGCTTGTTCCTTATCAGAGGAAAACACGAGAGAGTTATTTAGCCATGACTTAAAATACATTGTTTCACCTTAAAACAAGGCAATAAAGCTTTGAAGCTTGGGGACAAAAGAAATCTTGCAAGAGGGGCAGATTTGGGCTGGGTAAGACTCCACAGTCATGAACTGTGCATTTGAACACAACCTTGAAGATGAAAGAAGCAGCTGCACTAAACCCTGCTGCCTCCTTGTCATTATCCTAAGACTGGCAAGAATTTGATTCTTATGAGGTATGCTATCATTCGCTCAGCTCAGCCACCAGTCACCTAGACTCTGTTAGAAATGAAATGTGGGGCAGAAGCTGAGAAAAGCCATGTAAAACTACATGCTGAAGGAGCCGCTGGCTGGGTCTCAGACTCCGCAGGGGCCTGTGACCTTCCTGATAGCTGAGGAAGTGCGTGCTGGTGGTAGAGCACATACAAAGACTAGGCAAGATGCACCTAGTTGTAATGTCATAAACCTTTTTGTGATTTCCAGTGTGACCTCGGAATGGGTGATTTCTGCGTGACTGGCTATTCCCAGCACAACGACTATGGCTATTCCACCTGAAAAGGAAGCAAAATACAAAATAATGGAGGAGGAAGAACTGAGTGCACACTGAATCC
Organism: Pampusana beccarii; assembly: GCA_013399365.1. NCBI lineage: Eukaryota > Metazoa > Chordata > Aves > Columbiformes > Columbidae > Pampusana > Pampusana beccarii. The sequence continues at coordinate 618,795 of VWYH01000674.1, read as the reverse complement.
TGCTAAAGGAGCAAGGCTCTGAGAGCACTCCATGCTTTTTGATTTGACAAACTCCTGTAAACAGCTGGAGCAAAAACAGCAAGAGGAAGAGGTAACTGGAGGCGCAAAGCAAGGACAGAAAACACCAGCGCACGGCTGCTTTAAAGATTCATGGCTACAAAGGTGCTCCGGAGACCCTGAGCCCTCAGACAGTGGAGAAGCTTGTGGTTGGGCTCTGGGAAGAGGTTTCACTTGCACTATGCAGACGCTGGAGCAAGCAGGCTGCTCCCGGCTCTGCCAGCAGCGTGGCCGTGCTGCTGCTGGATGGCAGCGGGTGGCCAGGCCTGGCTTTGCCCCGTTTTGCAGCCCAGGTTGAGATGAATATTCAGGAGCTGGAGAGACATTCCCACTTGTGGCACTAGGGGCTCTGAGCAGGATTTTTCTGAAAAGCCCCTTGTCCGGGTGCCTGTCAGCACGTCACAGGCTCTCAGCTGCCCTTTCCCGCTGAATGCCCGCCCCGCATCCCCCACTCGCCACCCAGCTGCAGTGGGGCACGGGTCAGCCTGGCCTTGGCACCGTGGCCGTTCGGAGCTGGCCACGCAGTGGGATTTCTGGCTAATTGGCTGCCTGAGTGGGCCGGGGCTGCGTGAGAGCCTGGGCACAGCAAGAGGCAGTGACAGCTTGGCCAGCCTCAGCGGAGCTGTGCCTTCTCACTCCCTGCACACCCAGCAAGCAGCTCTCCCCCTACAGTAAACTTCCCAAGATGCTTAAAGGGAAACTGCAGCAACAGGCTCTAGGCCAACCCTTAGACAGAGCAGGCATATGCAAGAAGTGCCTGACCAGTGTGTCCCTGGGCATCTGGGGCAGATCTTTCTCCCCTCTGCTTGCAGGGACCACACACAGAAGCTGCTATCCCGCTTTCTCTTCCCTGCAGGAGCTCCCAGCTCTTGGTAAAACTTGTAGCAAAATGCAAAAAGCGTCTCTGTGGACAGACAGACTAACCTGTGCAGACAGCTGGTAAAACCTGCTCAGTGGTGATGTGTGATAAAGTCCCTGTATGTAAGCAACAAATACCAAGGAGGGAACAGACTGGTCCAAGCGGAAGAACGAAGCACCGCGCAGAGGTGCCCCGTTAGATCCAGGCAAATGAGCATGGGAATGAGAAACCTAATCTCTTGTGAGCTAATTTATCCTTTTCAGCAGGACATTGTGAATGTTGCTCAGCAAGCATAACTAAATGAAGAACTACCTGGGAACAGAGCTCCCCCTGTCCACTGAGCAGCATTCCCTGCAGCAGGAGGTCAGATCTTTTGACAGCAGAAATGTGGAAGGTGTTTGCAGCAAACTGAGTGTCTTCACTTGGTGCTCATTTTGGCAGCTATTTCTGGGGCCCTCTCTCCTAGTTACTTTCTGCTTTTCTTTTTGCACTAAAGAAAACTGTAAACTTAGGGCCCAGATAAGTGATGCCCCTTCCATCTGGCAGGTTCCCAAAGAGTCCTGGATTTGCCAGTGCTGGTTTTATCTCATTGCCATTGAATTCCATGGAAACATTCCCAAAGTGCTACCTCTACTCTGTAGTAGCAAAATCCAGTCAATCATGTATAAACTCTTTCCAAAAGAAATTCAAGGCTCCGATATTTTATAGATGCTTCGAAAATACTTCAGACAGAAGGGCTGCAAATGCTCTGGGTGCTCTTGCCAGCCCCTCCAACAAAGGCCAGAACATGCTGCTTCTTACTGCAAACCGCAAATGATTTTGTCCATTTCTAGGCAGAAACAACGCCCTTTAGGACTGTCAGAGACTGACAGAACAAATTATAAGAAAATATCTGCTTCCCAGGCTAACTGCTATCAGTGGCAAAACAGCGCTGAAATATCTGGGTCTTTATTTCACTTGTTACTCATAATTTCCTCTTCTCTCTGCCAATTCCCATGGTGCCATTTCTTTAGAATCCCTCTCCTGTCTCCCTCTGTACAGTTTGCAAAGTGTCTCAGTTCTCATTTTATCACCAAGGACCCAACCTTTCCCCCCACTCAGTCTCCAGCTCCCTACTTGTTTTTGTTGCTCTTCTTAGGACTCACATCTGTTTTTTTCCGGTAAGCTCTGGTAACACAGCCAAGCCATGGCACTATGTCAGCTGCAGGGGGAAGAAGCACGTGGGCTGCAAGAGTATAGGCATATGTTTTTCTTTAAATATCCCCATTACCTGCAGTGAGATTACTTACATATGGTGTTAGTACATACAGAAATGTTGACAGGACCGTGTCCTCCCAGTTTCGCACTGCAGCATCCACAGAGCTTTTTCCAACAACGTTACATTACTAACCCACACTCCGTGTACTTGTGCTTTGACCCACTTTTTTCCCTCCTGTTCATTGTGAGGGTTTCAGATCACTTTCCATCACACTGATAAGCCTGTGGTTTTAGTGCAGCTTTTTGACACATACTTTGCTGTCCAGGCTCTCATGCCTGAATTCAGTGTGCAGGTAGGTAAACTTTAGGAACAACTGCACAATGTACCGACATGCTAAAGAGCGAGCTCTGTGCAAAAAGAAACACCTTCACAGATACCAGGTCACTGCAATGAAGTGAAAAAATCGCCTGTGCCTTACAAAAATAAAATGTTTTCAGCTGAGAAGCAGTAGCTTCAAAACCTGGAAACAAAAAAGTAGTTCTCTGCAGTCTAGGTCTACGTTTGGGGGAAGGCTGCATTACTCAGCTGCATTTTGGAGGAGAGAGCAGCTTCCATAGTCTTGAACATTAACCCATTTTAATCAAAATTGTAGGCAACTCTCAGAAGCAACAAGAAAATCTTACAGCTTCAACTGTTCTTTTCCTGCAGACTTCTAAATAAGAACAAATAGATATGATACTAAGAAACATTAAAAGAAAAGCTGAGTTACTAGTAAAAAATATTTAAAAGGGGGATAAATCGAGTACAAACCGTCTTACCAACCTTGGTCTCCCAGATGGCCTCTGAGCACTGTGCTGCAAGATACTGTTACCTATGCCACCTCTACCAGTCTCCCCCAGACAGAACTCCTCTGGAATCTCCATTTGATATGATAGATAACATTCCCAGAATGAGTGCTCCTAAAAATGATAGTGAGTATCCTGCTTTCATTTCAGCTGGAGGAAGGGGAGAACAGGTAGATACACGTCAGGCAGTGTTTTATAAGTAGAAGAATGAGTGTATGCAACAGAAGATGGAGAGGGGAACATAAAAACTCAGTGCACACAGTGACCTTGCAGAGCAATGAGTGAGGTTTCTCTTTATGGCTCAAAATGACTGGTAATAGTAAGACAAAGTCTTTCCCCAGGGATTTCTCAGCCCATAAAGAAACAAGATTTTGTCTTTAGAAACTGTTCATGGTAGAGATGTGAAAAACCGAGTGAGCGCCAAATGCTAGATGACCAGTGCAAACTCTCCTCCATCTCCCAGATGATGTCGAACAAGAGTGAACAAAGAATGAAACCAAAATGAGTGTGTCCATGCAGAAGCTATGGTGGTGTAGGAGACACCAGTACCAAATGTTGGCTAACATACTGCACCAAACTGATTGTCTCAGAACATCCAAGTCCCAGCATATAAGAATAGTATTTTTACTACACTAGCTGGACTGAGCTAGCTCTTACACAAAAAGAGCTTCATGGCTAAGTTATGGCAAGGCACCAATAGCATAAGGCATGTGGATTGCAGGAGGAAAAGATGGAGGGGAAAGGCTACGGGTGACCCATGTTACATGCAGATGGCCAAATAATAAGCAAGGAATAGCAGCTTTTAAAGTCATAAACAAAGGAGGAAAGTATGTGTTCGTATTAGAGTATATGCATTAACCATCACCTTTTTTTACTTCTTAGCAAATACCTTACTGACAGCTGAGGAACACAACCACAAAAAGAAAAAGTAACAAGCTCTGTACCACCTTAGTACCCAGTTGGTCCTGCAGGCTGGTGAGCTGCACTTCCCACCCCAGGCAGGGCTGATTTTTGGTTTAGTAGCAACACCTGCAGGCTGGGTCCCATAAAATCCTGCAAGCTTACAATAAGAACTGGTCCTAGCCCCAAAGAACTAAGTTCTCTGTTAGAGGCAAGACAGCACATAAGTGGGGACAGACAGAATATATTCAAGGTCAGGCAACAAATCAGTAGCAGGGCTGGATCTAGAAACCACGTCACTGCTCAGGCCTGCAGTTAGCCAGCAGTGTGGTTGCCACTTTCTCCCTGAGCTGCTTTAAAGGTCTCCTGAGCCAACAGCCCGGCACCCAAAAAAATGACTCCATGTAGTCTGATTCACTTCCCCCAACCGGGTGAGTGTTTCAAAGGCCAGTTCAGAAGGGACGCTCTTGCAGTGGGGACCGTGCTGCTCTCCCTGTCCACACACCACCACATCCAGAGAACACAAAGAAGAGGGTAGTGGCTTCTGGAGCTGGCAGTCCCCTGCCACTGAACAGGCATAAGAATGAAACTAACTTTAGTTTAAGTTGCTTCCTTATAAAATGTAAAAGTGAAATAATTACAATATCTCTGCTGCTGCAGAACTTTGTTTTACTGAATGCTGTTACCTTCTGCATCACGTTTGGGGAATTTTAAACAGGCAAATGGAAGAAGGTCTGATTGAAGATGAAGTTAAGTGAAAGAAATTGGTCTCATTTAGCACATGACAGGATTCATCTGTGTTCCCAAGTCCACTGAGGTAGCATCATGGGCGTTTCATATTCATGAGCTGCTGCGACACTGTGTCCCCTCATTTACAAAGCACCGTGTTCAGCAAATTCTGTCCCTGTGGACACTCCGTGCATTTCATGGTCTTGTCAGAGAGACATCAAACACTTCAGTAACCAAATACCAGAAAATGGCTTTAATTAGCGCATCTCAATGCAATAAATAATTTTTCTCTCTAAGTGGAAAAACGGAGAATTAAAAAAAATAAAAGAAAAAAGTGGAAAGCAACAGGCAAAAAAAAAATCTTCAAAAAAACATAAGGAACAAGGGACACAGACAGCTTCTGCTGAACACACAAACAAGCTTGAATCCTCTTGGAAGCTTTCTCAGGAGAGCAGCAAGCAAATGGAGAGGATAAAGAACACTTCTTTGGATGCTTGGATATTAATTTCATAGGGATGCCTTTCGCTGGCTGAAATTGCCCTACTAGTAGGCCAATACAGAACAGCGTTATCTGCCTGATCAGCCAGCAAGGACACAAAACCAGCAGAGTGAAAAGCAGGCAGTACCACAGCTACCAGGACACTGCCTTAAAAGCTGAGACAAACAGAAGATAACCTGAGTGTCCTGTGTCCCAAACCACTCTTTTCAGAAGAGTGGTAACAGCACTGCTTGGCCAAGCTGATGGGAAAAGTCACCCAGTGAGTGGGTATCAGACAATTCATTGGATCTACAGGTCATGCAGCAGATTCAGTACTGACCCTCCAGCCTTGCCTTAAAAGATCATAGAATCATATTGGTTGGAAGAGACCCCCATCAAGTTTAACCATTAACCTAATACTGGCACTAAACCATGTCCCTAAGAGCCTCATCCATGAGGCATTTGCCTTGCATGAGACAAAATAATTTTTTCTTCAGCCAACAAGCTCTGATGTTGTCAGCTAGAGGGGTGACTGGCTGGGAGGTGGGGTGGTCCATGAGACACTCCACTTGCTTTGATAGTGTTGTGCTTTCACAGGTTGCTTGGTGTGGCGTGGCTTCTTGCTCAGCTGAGAGCTTGCTGGGGACAGGCATCAGGCGTATTTGTGACTTCCCAAGGCTGCTACTGACACAAAGCCTCTGCCCAGTTTCAAGCCCTGGGCAGTGCGAAGAGAGACAGGGCAGAGTACAGCCCTGTCACATGAGTTGCTGGGCTCAGCGCAGGGCTTCAACAGGCAGTAATCCACGGCTTGTACTGTGCAAGAGGTAAGGGCAGACACCGATGGATTTAACGATGAGGAATCTCCTAATGCATAGGTTTGTTCACTAGCAGCAAAAACCAAGAGAGACTGGAGGCCAGGCTCAGGATGTGGAGTCCACCACACTCCTGAGGTTATCAGCATTTAGAGTGGAAACACACCTCCTAGCCCTACCAACAGCTCCCTGACAGAGCATTCTGCCTGCCCTCCTTTTCAGTAACATCTGTTTTCCTCTTTTCAAAGGCTGTTCCCTGCTCCTTTGCAGTATTCCCCTGCTGAGACATACTCAGAAGGCAGTGGGGCAGCAGATGAGAAGGCATGAGGTGCCCAGGGAGGGTCTAGTGAACTCAGAAACACAAAACCCTCCTCAACAATGCCAGAGAGAAGTCATTTTGCGTTAGAGCATTACTGTGGCAAGGAAAGCAGCTTCTCAGGATGCTCCTGTGGAAGTATGTTCGGGAGCAGGCGTATCTGATTCTATTTCATCCTCTTCATGTTACGCTGGAAAAACAAGACAAACTACATTTCTTTTATGCTAAATCCTTAGGTTTTTTGTTTTTTGTAATATATATTTATTAAAAAATGCCTCTTTGATCGGCAGCACCCATGACACTTCCACATCCAGCAACTCCTCAGAAGCCTCCCTCCCTCCACACAAGGCCACCGCTGCTGACAGCCAGCCGGGTTTGATCAGAGCTACTCAGAATCGGATTTTCATAAGACAGATGAGGAATCTTACTGCTGCTCTCTCTCATATCAGATGAGAAACTGAGGGGGAGGAGGGACGGGTCCTGAGGGAACAACACTACAATCAAGGGCTACGCAGTTCTCTCTCTGTCCCTCCACTGCTGCAATTTTCAAAGGAGTTTGCCTCAGGCAGTTTTAAATGATGGTGTCTCAATTCTGTAATCATCTTTCAAGAGCTTTTTCTTAAAGGCTATTTTAGGTAAACCTAGTCCGTCAACTACACTTATGGACTCAGCAATCACAGAACAAATACAACTGTGTACCTACCATATTGCAGAATTTAGTGCTGGAAGATGCTTACCCAGACCAACATTTTCAGCCCCCAACAAGCTGTGTGTGCTCCCTTGCAATTAGGTCACCCACTGTCCCTTGGCCAGTGGACTGCTGCTTCGAATAGGACATCAGACATATTCGGGCTCCTCCCTGCCCACTGTGGCTGTCAGGAGGGAGCTTTCCTTGAACACTAGAGGCTCCAGATCACAATGCCAGCGGTCACTGGAGAAGTTCAAACTGGCCTGGACCAACAGCTCAGTAGAAAGCATCAGGTTGGGCTGAGCCTGCCCTTCAATGACCCTGCACACAGACTCAGGGTAGCATGTTGGGGGAGCAGCCAAGGGGAGGATGCAGTGTGCTGGCAGAGCCGCATGCAAAGCCACAGTGCGGAACCCCAGAAACTCAGCGGTCACCATCGCTCTCTGCCTCTGGCCCCTCTCTTCAGCCCATTCACACCACTTCCAAAACACCACGTTTTTCACTCTGTTTCCATTTCACTGATGCTCAGAATGTTTTGTCCATTTAGTTCTCCCCAAACCACTCCATCTGCTAAGGAAGTTTTCTATTCCCTAACACCATCACTGCTTCCTGAGCCTGTGAAGTACCCCCTGGCCACCTCCCTGACTACTCCTGCAAATTCCCCCCTCTCTTACCCCCACGCTCAGCCGATGCAGCTGTCCTTGCAGCTCACAGGCCCTGGGATGGACCAGTACTTGGTGCGTTCTGTAAAAACTGCAGTCCACCACAGAAGTAACAGCCAAACTTTATCAGGAATCATAGAGCCAACAATAGCCTGCACTGCACTGTATTCTCAGCTCTGTTTGGAGCAATTTCACCATTGGTGCGTACTCGCATGCAGCTCAAGAGGTGTTGGATAATTTAGGGCTGTGATATCCTGTGAGGGCTGTCTCCCACCTGACAAGACAGACGTCACTCCCCAGAAGGATCTGGAGACCATGGCATATGCCCATTTCCTCCTCTGTTGTGCACAGAGCATGGATTCCAATCCTCTTCAAATGCAAAGGATCTGCTGGCATGCACCGGAAGGGAAAGAAGTCATTCTAGAGGTTTGACATTGCATAGAAAAGTCTAATCATCAGCTCTGCTTCCTTGAGGCTTCTCAGCAGGCAGGAAGGGGTTTTGCCTTGAGGGCACAGACCTAGTGACTGTCTCCCAGCAGGTTTCCTCACCTGCAGGTCAGGTTTGGGTTGTCTGTGTAGCACAGTCAGGCTTTCATTTCAATCAGCTGTCTTATTCACACACACTACCTGCTTTAAAATAACAAGCCGTTGTTCCTGCAGACAGAGAATCGCACATCACATCACATCCTCCAAGAAAAGCCCTCTTCTAGGAGCTATGCATCCAAAGGCTAACAGAGAGAACGGAGAAGGGACTTCTGAAGATGAGGCAATAGTCTATGGGGGAAGGATATCCGGGAGAGAGATGACAACCTTAGCTAACAAGCCCCCGTAGAGGGCTGAGGAGAAAAATCCAGGGGCAATGCAGTGAGGAGACAGGCATCGGGGAGAGTGCAACTCAGCAGTGTGGAACCGGTGGACAAGAAAGGAACAACAAAGAAACTTCTAGCTAAAAGGACAAAGCAGTTGGCTGATGGAGGGGGAGGAATGACTGCATTTCTCACTCCAACAGAAAAGAGCCCTTTGTAGCTGCATGCCAGAAAGAGACACACAACCAGAGTAAAGCCAAATGAAATACCTAAGCAAAGTCGAAGCAGAGACTCTATTGCCCTCCTGGAGAAAGGAGCAAAGGGAGGGGAAAGGCCTCGAATGTGAACTTGGTTGTTCTGTTTTCCCTCCTACCTCATGACTAAGAACAGTCTGCACTTAGGAGAAGCTCTTGTCTGCTACAGAAAAGGAAGCAGTGCTCTGCAGACGCCACTTTTTAAATTCCACTGATAGTCTCACATCTCCCATATCATGCCATTTCCCTGCCATACAGAGCTCAGTTGCTGCTGCCCATTTCCCCTGTTGACACGGACAGAAAATTGAGCAATTACCCTTAAACTCGTCTCTCTCAGATTGCTCAGATTGCTACATACACAGCATTAAGCCCCCAATTACCCCTGGCCAAAAGTGACTCAACTAGGCCTGTCCTTTAGGAATTAAACACTTTTGTGTTGCTTGTGAAGGTTTATTATTCCTCAAGATGTGATGGATTAAACCCTGCTAAAGCAGATTTCCCACCATGCTGAGAAGCTGCCCCCCCATGACAAGGTTCAGCTGGACACACACCACCTAAGCACAGGTGTGTTATCCATTTGCTCTGCCTGTGTACTGGCATGTACCACTGTGTGTGCAGGAGGACTGGCACTAAGCTCACAGCGGGTGCTGTAGGAAAACCGAATATCCACCAACTAGAAACTCCAGAGATATTTCTGGAGAGACACGGCACTTTTTCACAACAGTCTTACCAGCCTGGAGTTTTATAAGAGCAAATTGTGCTTTTAGTCAAACATGCCTGTGCTTTCCTGTAACTCAGCACTGGTTCCTCTCTAAAGTGGCTCTCTTGTCTTGAACTAGCCTCTGTGAAGAAGAAATACGGATTAAAGAAAATGAATTTTGAGCACAACCTGAGCCAAGGTGCTTCACTGATAGTACTTCAATGGTTTGTATTGCGCGGCATGGATGACTTGCACCTTCTGGGTTGCCCTGTGCAACTGTAAGGAATGGCTGAAATTGCAGATAGTTCCATGCATGTCCACGTCTCTGCCTGGCCCACCCACTTACAATCTTCCATGTTACTTCAGTTTTTCCACACAACCTGAGAAACAACTGTCCTTCTCTCCCAAACTCCCATGGAGATGAGGAATCAGATGCTATTTCACTCACAGGGTGAGTGTCCAAGACCAGTAAGAGAATTCTACTTTTACTTCTGAAATAACAATGTGTATCAATGCTGTACAACCTTCCTTCCATTCTCCACTTGCCAAACTCAGCTCTCACCAGGCCCTATGATTTTTTTTCTCCAATGGACTCCAAATTCTGAGCCTTCGGGTGTTAGTGCTGCATAAACCATCACAACTGAGCACATTTCAAATACACAAGAATACCTTTTTTAAGGGCATACAGTTTTGCCCTTCATTCTTCTAATGAAAAGGTTGCATGGGGGACAAACAATGTTAATGGAATGGTACAGCTCAGCTTTCTAATAGGTTAAAGGAAGGCGATCCAAATGTATTGGTTGACAGCAACAATCATTACGCAACCGCGCCTGTTCATATTAAGGTGTACAAGCTAACACATTATGCAGCACAAAATAACCGTGACCCATCCTTGGGGATCCATACACCAATGTCTTGATTTTTATGTGTTTAGAATCTGAGCTTTACTGTTACAGTTAAGGACACAAGCTCAAGTGCAGTTCTATGCAAAGGGGAGGCTGAAACAGCTCTACTTATTGCACAGCCAGAGCATGCTACTCCCTGCCTTCTACACTAGGCAGTTATTTGTATCCCCCTCCTTATACAAAAGAAGTAATTTTATTCTGGTTCCAGAGTTTGTTTATACATCACTTTTCTTCACTGCAATGGCTGAGCCCACACAGAAAACTCCTCGCCCAAAATAGCTTGCTTCATCTCCCTGTAGAAATAGGATCACAAGCATGCAATGCACTGATCCATTTAGAGATTTTCCATATGCAAATTAGATCTACAACCCGGTGTATTTGGCTGTACCAGAAACTGGCTGGGTAGGAACCACAGTTGGATTAGTGGGATCTTTCTTCTAACACATAGATTTAATCCAAAACTGAACTCCGGTTTGCAAACAACCCAAATCCAACTGTTAACGATAGGTTAGGCACACGTAAATAAGTGTACTAGGACTTGCCATGTCTTTGTACCACATTCTGTATCAATTCTATTCTGTATTTATTACCCAAGGTCTTAGAACATTAAAAGTCACATGCTGCAAACACATGGCAAGCATTTTTATGCCTGGTTAGCAAGGACAGTTATTATACTCTGAATACAAGACCAAGGTGCAACAAGAAAGACAGCAGGTATGCAAACAGTCAAAGAGCTGTTCAGAACAGACTATCAGCCTCCATGACATACGCTGAAATTTAAGAAGCCCAGGGAACTTCCCAGGGGGAAAATTAAGTCTATTCTGAAGATGCCAATGCTATAAAGGTGCCACTTCTGGCAGTTGTATGTTGCAATGCTTAATCTGTCTGGAAGACCCAAATAAGTCTTAATTTAATCTCATTAACCATACTGATGTCTGATCCTTTGTGACTCCTGGTAATTCTTCTGATGCTTGTTGATATTTTACAGATGCAACTTTTAATACACTGTATAAAAATCTCAGCCCTTGAAAACTGAGGTAGTTCCTAGAGACTTTAATGAATTTCTATGCTCCCCACAGTTCTCTAGTGCTCGTCTCAAAATTCATACTGTCGAGCTTTTGTAAGATTTCTCTCTGTTCATTTAGTTCTGGAAGAGTAGGTGATATATACTACAAAGAAAACGAGTGCTAAATCAGGACTCCGATAGATTTCACAGCAGCTTGTACAGGGATGGGATGGGATGGGATTACCTACCGGCGCCCATGTTTATCTTATGAGCTATGATCACGAGTTAGGGCAAGAGGATTTTTTAAATTAAGAATTCCCTCACAACACAGACCCCAGAAGAGTGGTGCAGGTACTTGTCCTGATGGGAACAAGACAAGGATGTTACCATAAAACAAAAGCGAGGTTTTATGTAGAGCACACTACCACCTAAACTAAGGGACAGCAGTGATTTCATGCTTTTAACCTTTTGTTGCTCTTTTAGCTCTCTTTTTGCCCCAGTCCACTATTCTCCATGTGGAAGCAATCACAGATAAAAGCATGTCCTCGACACTTTGCTTCTTCTCAAAGGTGCTTTATCATTCTGTGTTAATGAAGAGCCAGTTAGACTACAGGTTCACTTCCTCATCCTCTTCTCCAACTCCTTTGCTCTCTCTCCCTTATTCAGCAGCTACAGAGACTAAGTAGCTCCCGCATTTGTTTATACCCGGCACGGTCCATTTCCTTGCAACTTCTTACAAGGTGCCTCTGCTGGTTTTACTGGAGAACCCCCAGACATGCATGAAGGCACTTCTTTCAGCCACATAAGTGATACCTTACCTCCTCCACTATCTGATGCCTCCAGGCTCTGCTGTCTGAGACGATGGCTGCAGCAAAACACAAAGAAGAAAAAATCTAAATCGCAAGCTCAGAAAAGAATCTCGTGTCCCCTTCCTTCCCACAAGCCTCACAGCCTGCCAAAGGGGGAGTTCCCAGGTACGCCGGGCCTGCAGCCTGACCTTCTTCCATACGCCTCAGTGCTGGACTCAGCAGAAATCTCAGCTGAGAGTGCTGCTTTGTACCTGAGACACTAGGGCCTGGGATGGGTGTGGGAGGAAAGTGGATGCTGTCTAATTTTCCTTCTTTCTGCCATATGGGAGTGAGAGAGCCACCACCTACTCCATGTCCAGGGAACTACAGAGTGACCAGCCTGCCCCATCCCAGGACACATGACATGAATTCATGCCAGGCTCTGCACCCTTCCCACCCTTCTAGATCTTGGTGTACTGATGCTTAGAGTTGCATGCCCCTTCTCCATGAGATCAGATGTAAAAGATGTTGAAGACGTCTTAGCAACAATGGGAACTTACTCTTCTACTTCTTCTGCATGCTTTCTTCCTGACCTGCAAGACAAGGAAAGGCTTAGAAAAGACTAGAGAAAATTTAAAAACTGCACCTTTCCCTATATCACTATTACTGTGCAAACCAGTTCCTACACCAGGTCTGATAGAACATATCGCACCTCTAAAGAATTCTGAGTGACCATTAAACCAGTGCAACAAAAAGTCCCTGAGTGCATCAGATTGAAGCACAACCATTTAAGTCCAAAAAGAAAGCCATGTCCAGATACAGCAAGAGCTAAACGCCCTGATTTTTAGCTTCTCAGATACTTTTTCATCCCCGCTGCCATCAGCCACAGGTAAAGCTTGCCTTACCTGAATAGAGAGGCCAGCACATTAAGGACTGAAGAAGATGCTACGCTTTGTCTCCCTACCCCTGGGAGATGAACAGGTCCTTCTTCCCTCTGGTGGTGCATAAAGATTATGTGGTTGCCTTTGTAGGTTAGAAGCTCCACCTGAGCTGGCGAAGTTCAGGTCAGATGTGCTGTCACTGCCGTAAATCAGGGTTGATCTGGCTGAGTTAACAGGAGTTCATAATAATAACATGTAGGGGAGGCACTGGCAAATGGCAGCTGCCTTGCTCTCCACCCCAGCAAGCCCAGAAGTAATTCAGTCCCGATTAGGGACGCTTGTTCAATATTCAAAATGTAAAACATGGAGGTTGCTGAACCAGCACTTTGAAAAGTTAATTAAATGCCAGGTTTCTTTTTAGCAGATACTCCATCACTCGCTGATTGCTTTGGCCATTTGGCAGAGCGAATTTTCATCTCTATGCGTTAAGAATAAATATTCTCCCCTCCCTTGAAGTCAGGGTGCCATGATAAAGAATATATGGGGCTCTCCCCTACCACACGCACTGTCCCCGGACACACCAAGATGTAAGAGAGGTTGCTTCATTGTCTTGCACTGTCCCTTCCAAAGCATCTCCAGCAGATGGAACAGGCCTCTCCTCATCTGCTCTCTGTTCTAGCAGGTTATGGTCCTCATCTAGCTCTCTTGTGTAAAATCCAGTCTTCTAAGAGCAAGAACCAAGGCACAGAGAGTGTCTGCCTATGAGGAGAAGAAAGCCCTTGTCTCCACTGTTCTCCCTGCAGCCTGCAGTCTGAGAAGCTAAAGGTTATCCCGAATTGGTGACCCGAGCCCAGTGATATCCACTGCTATAATCAGAACTGCAGGTATGTAGGCAACAGCTGAAGCTGGGCTTTAAGCTATATCTGTACCCTTCTGTTCATTAGAAGAGGGAGAAGTGCAGTGGAGCTGGGGAATTCACAAAAGAGCTTTTCCAGTGAGGAATAATTGCCCAGCTCCACCCTTCTCCCCAGCGGCAGTGCAAAGCACTTTTTGTGAACTCCCTGATATTATGAAGAAAGGGATGTTTTCAGAGAGCCCACCACAAGCTCTCACTGGAGTTTAGAATCTGAGAAAACAAAAATGGAAAGGTGATGCAAGATTTACCCTATTTTATCCCTCCCTTCTGCCTTCACAGAACTGCTTCTCATACCCTGTCTTCAGAGCCTTGTCCTCACTGAGCTGAAACATCCCAAATGATGGCTTTGCCCAGCCTTGCATAGCGAGATGATTTCCTGGAGGTTCAATCTAACCTCTTCTTAGCATGATCCCGTTACTCTTGATAATTGTCCAGCCCCAGATAACACTAGATTCCTCAGTACTCACACTCCTTACATCTTTGCTCATCTTCTGTCCCCAGGCAGGAGCGAAACACTCCACATGTTCATACTTCCCAGGAGAGGGTCACTCCTGCTATCCCTGTAAGCAATTTCTGTTTCTTCTTCCTGAGCTCCCTGTCATGACAGATATCCAGGTGGCCCACAGGGAAGGTAGTCATATGCTAGTCCTAGAGGCAGAGACTATGTTCTGAGACTTAAAGCTTTCCCAACTTTTCCTTGTTAAGTTAGAAAAGGACTAAATCAGGGCAACAAACAAATACTTCATTAAGAAACTGCTGCACTATATCGAAAAAAATAGCAATTTGGGGAACAAATTCATAAACTGGGAGGGGAGAATAGTACTGACCCCTTTAATCTCAGAGCCCAGGTGCTAGAACACCGTCCTGTCAAACAAGACAGCTCCCTTCTCTCCAGGGTGAGCCAAAGCCCCACTGTCGCCTCCCCTCCATAGTCCCTATGCCACAGTGTCCAAAGATGGCAAACGGTGATGCCAGCGTCTCGTGCTGACAGTACTGTGGTTTATACAGAGCATTTAAATATCAACGGCACTAGAGCAGCAGCTAGAAATAACTGTTGTTCTGTTTAGGTGAGACACCTGCTTCCAGGTCACCTGTACTAGGTATGTTTGTTAATATATGATTTGAAATAGCATTATTTGATGAAACTGGCATTTCAAACTGGGCGATAAACTCACAAGTAGAGAACTATCCTCAAAATATAGCATGTGACTTCCGGAGCTCAGGAAGGAATTGCATGTTTTACACTCTCCGTGGCCATAACGATTGAGCTATTCGATAAAGAAGATACTAACCAGCCCACTATTTGCTTTGTTTTTTTATAAAGCTTCCTTTCATTTTGTATGACGACAAATTACTTTTCCACAAAACAAATTTGGTTTGTTCCTGACTGACCTTTTTCTTTTTTTGGCCCAACTGCATTATGTATATCTCCCTAACAAAGTGACCCTGAGAGAAAAGACAAGCTTTGCCTTGAGTCCTAAGGTTAAAAACCTTCGAGACAATAAGGGAAGTCATTAACAGATCCTCAAAAGGTGCCCTACCACCAACCCTGTCCATTCCATAAGCTTAGCCAAGGGCTAAGCTATACACGGATCTGGTCACTTGCTTGTCTCTTTGCTCTTCAGGTGCTATGGGAAGCCCTGCAGTCATTCTTCATGAGGTTATCACGCTGCTTTAGGCACCATGGAGTACCATCCCTTCCCGAGAACGGGCTCAGCTTATCAGTGCCAGCTCCTTCAGGAATATCAGGCCTGGGTACACAGCATCCTCTTCATTCACCTCATGGGCACAGCCTTCTAGTGGTGAGTGAAAGCAGACACGCAAGAAACCAGACTGTAAACTCAAGCCAGCACAGATGGATTTCTTACTCTTTTCTTGCATTCTCAGCAACAAGAAGTGCACTGCCCTGGTTTGTTTGCTCCAGTGGGAGGCACAGCCCAGGAAGGGTAGCAACAAGTACCTACAAAATGAGCAAGTACCTACAAAATGAGCAATTGTCTATGAACTACGGATACACTCACTCGAGTAAGGGCAAACAAAACAATATAATCCTAGGAGCAGTGCTCAGAAATGCATTGTCTGCTGTACTATACACCAGTCGCCCCCTGCCTTTGTGAGACAGTGATACCTCTTTTGCTTTCATTTATCCTGATAAGCCCATTGCACCTGGCCAAAGAACATGGACTGACTCTATCACCTGGACAGCTCTGTTTAAAACTCCCTTTCACTGTAAGGCTGTCTGTGCTCCCAAATATATCCAAAATCTCAGGATATTCCCCCTGGCTTTGGCCAGCTGCTGAGCCCCTCTCTATTCCAGGGTGTTGGATAGCTGAGAAACTGGGCAGAAGGCCCCGACAGACCCCATATAACCCCACGTTATGTAACTGCAGCACAGAATACCTGTTTCTCTCCTAGGTGTGTCCCAGGACAGATGATATAGATTTCATCTTGCTCTTGACTGTTGTCTTTGCTCAGTTCTGGCCAACAGGAATCCTCCAGCCACATCAATGAGAGGGGGTTGAACCTCAAAACAGAGGCTTCTCCCTCCACCCACCCCCAAAGTACAGCTGAGCTGCCTTGGAGCTGCCTGCAACTTCTGTGCTGAAGGGTGAAAGGCAGTTCTAATGTAGACATCATCTCTGTTAAAACTGTGTCTTTCTCATTTAATGGACTACCACGGAGACCTAAATGGAGATAAAGTAGCAGGGCTCAGAGAACAGCCAGGATGCTATCTTTATGCAGCATGACAATGTGCAGTGGTTAATTAGACACCGTTAACCTATTTTAGCAGGGGACATAACTGGGATGAATGGGGGAAAATGTCCTTGAAATCTTTTAATGTCCACAGCTCATGAGAGCTCTAGACACGCTTGTATCCCACACCAAGCCACAGGCAGGTGCCAGGAAGCCAGTGTGCAAGATCCAAGGTGCGCTTTTGTGTGCCCAGGAGGTGTGAGGGCGGGCAACACAGCTAAGTAAAAGGGAAACAACTATGGCGGTTTGTTAAAACGAACACTGAGGTGGCCGGACAGGAGCGCCCAGTCCAGCGCGGCGAGGGGGGCAGCCAAGGAAGAGAAGGGGCTGGGAGCGCTGACAGCCCGCTGGCCCGCCCTGGTTGCCCCTGCCCGGGCGGGCAGCTCCGCTGCGGGCCGCTTTGCTCTCCGCCCAGCCCGCTCGGCGCAGCGCCCTCCCCGCTCCGCCCCGCCGCGCAGGGGCTCGGTGCCGCCGGGC